>MU108174.1:3520-24672 GCA_012274485.2 Sinapis alba
CTCAATCTCCCCCTCACGCAAGACCTTGTAACCATCTTCTAGTGGTGTCTTGGCAGCTCTTCCACCTAGATCACCTGCCTCACTCAACAAATCAAGTGTGTACTTCCTTTGGGATAGAAACAGCCCCTCTTTAGATCGGCATATCTCTATTCCTAGGAAGTACTTTAACTCACCCAAGTCTTTGATATCAAATGATGATTTAAGAAAAGATTTAGTTAAGAGGATACCTTCCTTGTCACTTCCTGTGATTATGATATCATCCACATACACTAAGATCACCACAATGCCTTTTGGACTGGTGAGCGTGAAGAGAGTATGGTCAGCTTCAGATTTCACAAAGCCTCTTCCATTTAGAGTTGTACTGAGTTTGTGGTACCAGGCCCTTGGTGATTGCTTCAGTCCATAGATGGCTTTCTTCAATCTAAGGACATTTCCAGGCTTCACTAGATGCTCTAGACCAGGAGGTGGTCTCATGTAGACTTCATCTTCAAGTTCACCCTGTAGGAAGGCATTCTTCACATCCATCTGCCATAGATCCCACTCCAAGTTAACAGCCAAAGAGAGAATGATCCTTATGGTATGGAGCTTAGCCACTGGTGCAAAAGTATCAAGGTAGTCTTCTCCATAAGTCTGAGTGAATCCTCTTGCAACAAGCCTTGTCTTGCATCTTTCCACAGTACCATCAGCATTGTATTTGATGGTGAAGATCCACATGCTTGTCACTGCCTTCTTGCCCTTTGGAAGTTCTGCTTCATACCAAGTGTCATTCACAATCATAGCATTGGTTTCATTTCCCACTGAGTCTCTACACTCCTTGTGTTTCTGCTTCATACCAAGTGTAATTCACAATCCACGTTTAGCCTGTTTGGACATATGGCAAAGTCTGCAAGCTTCTAATCAAACCAGGATGAATCACTATGTAAGAAGCTTAATTTAGAACCATTATTCAGTGGAGAGTATCCATGAAGTTGAATCAATCCCAAAGGAGTTATGTTTAAGAAGTTATTCCACTTTCTAATCAGATATCCATGTTTAGCCTATTTGGATATATGGCAAGTTCTTCAAGCTTCTAATCAAACCAGGATGAATCACTATGTAAGAAGATTGATTTCGAACCATTACTCAGTGGAGAGTATCCATGAAGTTGAATAAATCCCAAAGGACTTATGTTTAAGAAGTTATTCCACTTTCTAATCAGGATATCCATGTTTAGCCTGTTTGGACATATGGCAAAGTCTGCAAGCTTCTAATCAAACCAGGATGAATCACTATGTAAGAAGCTTGTTTTGGACCATTAACCAATGGAGAGTCTTTCATGAAGTTGAATAAATCCCATAGGAGTTTTGTTGAAAAAGTTATTCCACTTTCGAATCAGGATATCCATGTTTAGCCTATTTGGAAATATGGCAAGTTCTTCATGCTTCTAAACAAACCCAGATGAATCACTACTTAATAAGCTTGATCTGGAATCATTATTCAGCAGAGAGTATCCATGAAGTTGAATCAATCCCAAAGGAGTTATATTTAAGAAGTTATTCCACTTTCTAATCAGGATATCCATGTTTAGCTTGTTTTGACATATGGCAAGTTCTGCAAGCTTCTAATCAAACCATGATGAATTACTATGTAAGAAGCTTGATTTGGAACAATTATTCAGTGGAGAGTATCTATGAAGTTGAATAAATCTCAAAGGAGTCATGTTTAAGAAGTTATTCCACTTTCTAATAAGGATATCCATGTTTAGCCTGTTTGGATATATGGCAAGTTCTTCAAGCTTCTAATCAAACCAGGATGAATCACTATGTAAAAATCTTGATTTTCAACCATTAATTAATGGAGAGTCTTTCATGAAGTTAAATAAATGCCATAGGAGTTATGTTTAAGAAGTTATTCCACTTTCTAATCAGGATATCCATGTTTAGCATGTTTGGACATATGACAAGTTCTTCAAGCTTCTAATCAAACCCGGTTGAATCACTATGTAAGAAGCTTGATTTGGAACCATTATTCAGTGGAGAGTATCCATGAAGTTGAATAAATCCCGCAGGAGTTATGTTGAAGAAGTTATTCCACTTTCTAATCAAGATATCCATGTTTAGCCTGTTTGGACATATGCCGAGTTCTTCAAGCTTCTAACTAAACAAGGATGAATCACTATGCAAAACTTTATTTGGATCCATTAATCAATGGAGAGTCTTTCATGAAGTTGAATAAATCCCATAGGAGTTATGTTGAATAAGTTATTCGACTTTCTAATCAGGATATCCATGTTTAGCCTGTTTGGACATATGGCAAGTTCTTCAAGCTCCTAATCAAACCAGGATGAATCACTATGTAAGATGATTTGATTTGGAACCATTATTCAGTGGAGAGTATCCATGAAGTTGAATAAATCCCAAAGGAGTTATGTTTAAGAAGTTATTCCACTTTCTAATCAGGATATCCATGTTTAGCCTGTTTGGACATATGGCAAAGTCTGCAAGCTTCTAATCAAACCAGGATGAATCACTATGTAAGAAGCTTAATTTGGAACCATTATTCAGTGTAGAGTATCCATGAAGTTGAATCAATCCCAAAGGAGTTATGTTTAAGAAGTTATTCCACTTTCTAATCAGATATTCATGTTTAGCCTATTTGGACATATGGCAAGTTCTTCAAGCTTCTAATCAAACCAGGATGAATCACTATGTAAGAAGATTGATTTCGAACCATTACTCAGTGGAGAGTATCCATGAAGTTGAATAAATCCCAAAGGACTTATGTTTAAGAAGTTATTCCACTTTCTAATCAGGATATCCATGTTTAGCCTGTTTGGATATATGGCAAGTTCTTCAAGCTTCTAATCAAACCAGGATGAATCACTATGTAAAAATCTTGATTTTCAACCATTAATTAATGGAGAGTCTTTCATGAAGTTAAATAAAGGCCATAGGAGTTATGTTTAAGAAGTTATTCCACTTTCTAATCAGGATATCCATGTTTAGCATGTTTGGACATATGACAAGTTCTTCAAGCTTCTAATCAAACCCGGTTGAATCACTATGTAAGAAGCTTAATTTGGAACCATTATTCAGTGGAGATTATCCATGAAGTTGAATAAATCCCGCAGGAGTTATGTTGAAGAAGTTATTCCATTTTCTAATCAGGATATCCATGTTTAGCCTGTTTGGACATATGGCGAGTTCTTCAAGCTTCTAACTAAACAAGGATGAATCACTATGTAAAAACTTTATTTGGAACCATTAATCAATGGAGAGTCTTTCATGAAGTTGAATAAATCCCATAGGAGTTATGTTGAATAAGTTATTCGACTTTCTAATCAGTATATCCATGTTTAGCCTGTTTGGACATATGGCAAGTTCTTCAAGCTCCTAATCAAACCAGGATGAATCACTATGTAAGATGATTGATTTGGAACCATTATTCAGTGGAGAGTATCCATGAAGTTGAATAAATCCCAAAGGAGTTATGTTTAAGAAGTTATTCCACTTTCTAATCAGGATATCCATGTTTAGCCTGTTTGGACATATGGCGAGTTCTTCAAGCTTCTAACTAAACAAGGATGAATCACTATGTAAAAACTTTATTTGGAACCATTAATCAATGGAGAGTCTTTCATGAAGTTGAATAAATCCTATAGGAGTTATGTTGAATAAGTTATTCGACTTTCTAATCAGTATATCCATGTTTAGCCTGTTTGGACATATGGCAAGTTCTTCAATCTCCTAATCAAACCAGGATGAATCACTATGTAAGATGATTGATTTGGAACCATTATTCAGTGGAGAGTATCCATGAAGTTGAATAAATCCCAAAGGAGTTATGTTTAAGAAGTTATTCCACTTTCTAATCAGGATATCCATGTTTAGCCTGTTTGGACATATGGCAAAGTCTGCAAGCTTCTAATCAAACCAGGATGAATCACTATGTAAGAAGCTTAATTTGGAACCATTATTCAGTGGAGAGTATCCATGAAGTTGAATCAATCCCAAAGGAGTTATGTTTAAGAAGTTACTCCACTTTCTAATCAGATATTCATGTTTAGCCTATTTGGACATATGGCAAGTTCTTCAAGCTTCTAATCAAACCAGGATGAATGACTATGTAAGAAGATTGATTTCGAACCATTATTCAGTGGAGAGTATCCATGAAGTTGTATCAATCCATGAATACAATGGAGTTTTGAGTCTCTCTCTCTCTCTAGAATCTCTCTATTGGGATTCATTCAAATTTATGGATACTCTCAACTGAATAATGATTCCAAATCAAGCTTCTTACGTAGTGATTCATCCTGGTTTGATTAGAAGCTTCAAGAACTTACCATATGTCCAAACAGGCTAAACATGAATATCCTGATTAGAAAGTGGAATAACTTCTTAAACATAACTCCTTTGAGATTGATACAACTTCATGGATACTCTCCACTGAATAATGCTTCCAAATCCAGCTTCTTACATTGTGATTCATCCTGGTTTGATTAGAAGCTACAAGAACTTGCCATATGTCCAACCAGGCTAAACATGGATATCTTGATTAGAAAGTGGAATAACTTCTTAAACATAACTTCTTTGGGATTGATTCAACTTCATGGATACTCTCCACTGAATAATGGTTCCAAATCAAGCTTCTTACATAGTGATTCATCTTGGTTTGTTTAGAAGCTACACGAACTTGCCATATGTCCAAACAGGCTAAACATGTGTTGACATGAAAGCAATAATGGTATGTGATCATCAAGGAATAAAGGAGAGAAGGAGTCATCCGGATGGCTTGTGAATACACTTGATCCGGATATGACTTGAGAAGCAAGTCTGTCCGTACACACTTGGGTTCCAACTAAACAATCCAAGCAAGGATGGTTTGTAATGCAATGCAAGTAAAGGGACAAGGTGAATCAGAAGTTAAATCAGAAGGTAACTAAATGGAAGGAATCTAGTCGACAAGGAAGAAGTTGGAGAAGAGTCACGGGTGAGTTTAAGGCTCCCAGCCGTTAGGAGCTGTCCTTTTCAGTCTGGGCAGTCTGATCCTCCTCTGCCCCAGCCAGTTTAAGGAAGAATGAACTCTGATTTCAATCACAAACAAGATGCAATTGGAGAATGAACTTCTTAGCAATCAATGTTCATATGATGAACAAGGGATTCACAAAGTTTAGAGTGAGTTTTGATAAAAAAGTTGAATGATAGTTTCTGAAACAAAAGAGAGTTTAAGTAGAGAATAAAGAGATTCTAGAGAGAGAGAGACTCAAAACTCCATTGTATTCATTTGTAAAGTCATATTACAATAATATAGAATTTGCAAAGGTATATCCACGAAATGGGACTCAAGCATGTGTAGTCAAAGCTAGCTGGACACCCTGGTTTGAAATACGTGGCTGAGAGGCTTCACATGCTTGGACAGGCAGTAAAGTAGCTTTACCTTTCCAGCTGAGGCCAAACCTTATCCATACTCCTCCTGGACGTGATTCCTTACCAAGGGGGATGCAAAGTAACTTCCCAAACTCTTACTTAGTTACTTTCATCCAGAAATGGTAAAACCCATAGTTACTGTGGTAACTCCAAAGTGTTGACATGAAAGCAATAATGGTATGTGATCATCAAGGAATAAAGGAGAGAAGGAGTCATCCGGATGGCTTGTGAATACACTTGATCTGGATATGACTTGAGAAGCAAGTCTGTCCGTACACACTTGGGTTCCAAGTAAACAATCCGAGCAAGGATGGTTTGTAATGCAATGCAAGTAACGGGACAAGGTGAATCAGAAGTTAAATCAGAAGGTAACTAAGTGGAAGGCATTTAGTCGACAAGGAAGAAGTTGAAGAATAGTCACGGGTGAATTTAAGGCTCCCAGCCGTTAGGAGCTGTCCCTTTCAGTCTGGGCAGTCTGATCCTCCTCTGCCCCAGCCAGTTCCAGTCTGCCTCCTCCTGCACAAACTTGTCCAAGATCAGAATAGATTATTATATTACTCTTTGTCTTGTATTCCATTTTCTCCTATTTAACTATGTTGTATGCTTGCCATTTTGAATTAAGGAAACAATTCCTCATACTCTCTCTCCCTTGTTTCGAATATCTCCTCTCCCTTACTCTCTCTATCTCGTGCATATCTCCATCTATTATCCCTGGTTCTTCAGTGTTCATCATCCATTCTCACTAAACTACACCTCCAATCCCTTCATTTTATCATGGTATCAGAGCAACAAAGCTCTTGAAACCTATTCTACTTCCGCAAATACTCTGTCTCTGTCTTCCTCCATCTCTGTAACTTTCTCTCTCCTGTTCTTGGCGACTTGGAAGAAAAATGGAAGAACACAGCAGCAACAAACATCTCAACATACATGTGACCTTGAAAGGGATTCATTATCTCTTCTGGGCCAGGATGGTGAAGAGAGCCCTTGGAGGCAAAGGTTTATGGAAGTATGCTACAACAGCAGCAGCTCCAAAACAGATTGTCCAAGGAGAAGATGGAAGGAGGTGGTGGTAGCTGAGGAAGACAAATGGGGTCAAGAAGACCTCATGGTGCTCTCATCTCTCCTTAGCTCTCTTGAACCAGCTATCATGGAGTCTTACTCATACTGTGAGACTACCAAACAATTGTGGGATACTCTCTACAAAGTGTATGGAAATGTCTCCAATCTCACTAGACTCTTTGAAGTAAAGAAAGCCCTCAATGGCCTCAGTCAAGGAGATATGGAGTTTCAACCACACTTTGGCAAATTCAGATCACTTTGGGCAGAGCTGGAGATACTGAGACCACACACTACGGATCCAGACATTCTCCTAGCTAGGCGTGAAGAAGATAAGGTCTTTGGAATGCTGCTCACCCTCAACTCATCCTATGGAAGTTTGATCAAGCACATCCGAAGGGCTGATAAACTTCCTGACCTAGATGATGTGTGTGCGCAAATCCAGAAGGAAGAAGGGTCAGTGAGCTTGTTTGGAAGCAAAGGGAAGTTGAGCATGGCCCATCAGGCTGAAGAAGGGGTAGCCAACAAAGCTGCTTACAAGCAAGAGGATAGGAAGACCTTGATTTGTGACCATTGCAAGAAGAAGGGTCATCTGAAAGACAAGTGCTGGATCCTCCATCCCCACCTGAAGCCAAACAAGTTCAAGGAGACACGCCTTCAATACCAGGATGCAAGAGCCAACTTCTCAGCTGATGGTGTTGAGCCAGCGACCCCAAACTCTGTTGCATCCAACAATCATGGTGGAGGAAGTGCTATGGCTTCAACATCAGTGTATAATACACCAAGGACCAACCTAGATGAGACCCTCAAGAAATCTGACTTGGAAGCTCTCATCAAGGCCCTAAAAGAATCTGGTATCTCTAGAACTCTTGGTATTTCTCTTAATGCTTCCCACACTGCTGGAAATATTCTAAATGTTTTAAAAACTGCTAAACCATTGGTAATAGACTCTGGTGCTTCTCATCACATGATTAGTGATTTGAACCTGATTAAAAACATAGAACCAGCCTTAGGAAATGTGATGATAGCAAATGGAGATAGAATTCCAATAAAAGGTGTAGGTGATCTTAGGCTATTTGACAAAGAAACTAAAGCTTTTTATATGCCTACCTTTGCTTCAAACCTGTTGTCTGTCAAGAAAGACACTAATGATTTTGAATTGTCAAGTTACCTTCACTCCTAACAATGTGTATTTTCAGGATATTGATTCTAGTAAGTTGCTTGGAAAAGGTGTTACCAAGGGGGACTTGTACTTGCTTGAGGACACAAGACTTGCTTCTGAATTATCTAATGCTTTTATTTTTGTTTCTGAATTCCCTAAAGATGTAATGTGGCATGCTAGACTAGGACACCCTCATTCTCATGCCTTGAACATCCTGTTGCCTAGTATTAATTTTAGAAGTGATTGTGAAGCTTGTATCTTAGGAAAACATTGTAGAAGTGTGTTTCCGAAATCCAAGACTATCTATGATAATTGCTTTGACTTAATACATACTGATGTGTGGACTGCTCCTTGTGCATCTAGAGAACAACATAAGTATTTTGTGACATTTATTGATAAAAAATCTAAATATACATGGATCACTTTGTTACAATCTAAGGATAGGGTGCTAGAAGCTTTTAAAAACTTTCAAAATTATATAACTAACCATTTCAATGTCATAACTAACCATTTCAATGTCAAGATTACAATTCTTAGATCAGATAATGGTGGTGAGTATACTAGCACAGCCTTCAAACAATACCTTGCCACACATGGAATCATACAACAAACAAGGTTCCCTTACACTCCACAGCAAAATGGTGTGGCAGAAAGAAAGAATAGACAGTTAATGGAGGTGGCCAGGAGTATCATGTTTCACACCAATGTACCCAAAAGATTTTAGGGAGATGCTGTTGTCACTGCCACCTAACTGATGAACCGCCTACCTACAAGAATTCTACTTGATTCAACACCATATGAGGTACTGAATAAAACTAAACCATCCATAGATCATTTGTGTGTGTTTGGGTGTGTGTACTTTGTATTTGTTCCAGGAGATCTAAGGAACAAGCTAGAGGCTAAAAGCACCAAGGCTATGTTCATTGGCTACTCCACGCACCAAAAGGGGTACAAATGTTATGTTCCAGAAGCAAGAAGGGTTCAAGTGTCAAGGGATGTCAAGTTCCTGGAGTCAAAAGGTTACTATGCTGAGAGGAGTTGGGAAGAACTCCAAGATCTATCCCAATCAGCCTCGGACCGAGCTAACAACCTAAGAGTGATCATGGAGAGACTTGGGATCAGCTTACCCAACCCACCAAAGCCGGCTAGAGGGGTTCCAACACAAGCTGTGGAAGAGACAGTAGAAGATGTTGAGTTCACTCATCTTGATCATGAGCGGGGTGATTGTACTGAGCAGCCTGCGCAAGCTCAACCTGAAGAGAGCTCAGTATCTCATAATCAAGATGAGATATCAGAAGCTGATACACACATGGGCGAGTCAAGTGGAGGACATGAGGCTGAACCTGAGCAGATGCAACTTAGAAGAAGCACAAGAATCAGGAAACCAGCTTCTAACTGGATAAATACAAGAGTATACTTCAATGCTGAGGCAGTTGCTCACCCCATCAGTGTTGTTTGCTCCCTTGCTTATTATCCAGAAGAACATCAAGTGTTCATCAGTGAATTGGATCAAGAATACATTCCAAAGACATATGAAGAGGCTATGCAACATGAGGAGTGGGGAGCATCTGTTGGAGATGAGATGGGTGAGATTTTAAGAGAATTAAGTGAAGAACATGAGGAGAGAGAGAGGATTTCGTGTGAGATAGAGAGAGACTGAGAAAGGAGGAACTGAATTCCTTAGATTAGTTGTTTGCAAGCAAGGTTACATAAATAGGCAATAGAAATATCCTAGGAAACTATTAAACAAGTAAATAGAATAAACAATTCAGAATGGTCCAAACTGTCCCACTGCCTTGGTTCAGACTGTCCCACTGTCCCATTGTCTTGGTTCAGACTGTTCCACTGTCCCACTGTCCTGGACCAGAGAAAGGGACAGGTCCTAACGTCCCCACAGTGTCCAGCTTCCTCTCCACACGTGATCCAACATCCAAATGGTCACCATGCCTTATGCAAGTTTAAGTAACTCATCCTTGCTCCATTCCGGGTTGCTCTCTCTTCTTCACTTGCCTTGCAAGTCACTCTAGCTGCTTAGGTTGTACGGACAGCCTTGGTTGACAAGTTACCTTACTTTAATCCGAGTTGTCTTGATTCCTCTAGCTTCATCTCAATGCTGCCATTCATTTCTTCATGTCAACACTCCCCCTCAAGCTTGACCATAGGGACTGGTCAAGCTTGGAAATCATGAAGCATTCCCTCATTAAAATCTTGGTTGGAAAACCCACTTGGGATAAAAACCAAGCCAAGGAAAAAGAGTAGAACACCTCATGGCTCAGAGGATCAGTGTGATGAGAGATCCATGAGTCCAAGTTTTGAATGAATGAACTCACATACCTTAGAACTTGCAGCCTTAGTGAAGATGTCAGCCAATTGATCTTCACTTCTTGTGTAGCAAGGAAGGATGATCTTCTGTTCCACAGCTTGCCTCATTTTGTGACAGTCTACTTCAATGTGTTTAGTCCTCTCATGAAAGACTGAGTTGCTGGCAATATGTATGGCAGCTTGATTGTCACAATGCATAGTGATTGGTGTTGTAGTTTGAATCCCCAAGTCTTTGAGCAGCCCCTTGATCCAAGTTAACTCGCTAGTGAGCTTCCTCATGGCTCTATACTCTGCTTCAGCACTTGAGCATGACACTACCTTCTGCTTCTTGCTCTTCCAAGTCACCAAATTGCCTCCAATGAAAGTGCAATACCCAGTAGTTGATCTCCTATTAACTCTGTCTCCTGTCCAATCAGCATCACAATATCCCACTATCTCAGTGCTTCTATTGCATCCCATCCAAACTCCTTGGTCTGGTGCCTCTCTTAGGTACCTTAGGATCCTCTCAACCATGTTCCAATGGTGAATTCTTGGCGCTTGCATCTGCTGACTAACTTGATTCACAGCAAAGCATATATCTGGTCTGGTGATGGTTAGATAGATGAGTTTCCCAACCATCCTCCTATATAGCTTCACATCTCCAAAGGGCTTGTCTTCAAACTCCCCCTCTCGCAGCACTTTGTATCCATCCTCAAGTGGAGTCTTTGCTGTCTTTCCTCCTAGATTACCTGCCTCACTCAATAGATCAAGTGTGTACTTTCTTTGGTTTAAGAACAGCCCCTCTTTAGATCGGCATATCTCAATCCCTAGAAAGTACTTTAGTTCACCCAAGTCTTTGATATCAAATGAGGATTTAAGAAAAGATTTAGTTAGGGTAATACCTTCCTTATCACTGCCTGTGATGATGATGTCATCCACATATATCAGTATGACTACTATGCCTTGTTGAGTGGTAAGAGTAAACAGTGTGTGATCAGCTTCAGACTTGTTGAAGCCTCTTCCATTGAGGGTTGTACTCAGCTTGTGGTACCAGGCTCTTGGAGATTGCTTTAATCCATAGATAGCTTTCTTTAGCCTCAGAACATTCCCTGGTTGTACAAGGTTATCCATACCAGGAGGTGGTCTCATGTAGACTTCATCTTCTAATTCACCTTGAAGGAATGCATTTTTGACATCCATTTGCCATAGATCCCATTCCAAATTGACTGCCAATGAGAGAACAATTCTGATTGTATGAAGCTTAGCCACTGGAGCAAATGTATCAAGATAATCTTCCCCATAGACCTGAGTATATCCTCTTGCAACAAGCCTAGTCTTCTTCCTCTCTGGTTTTCCATTTGCTAAGTATTTAATGGTGAAGAGTAACCTACTTGTTACTGCCTTCTTGCCTTTGGGGAGTACAGTCTCATACCAAGTGTCATTCTTGATCATGGCATTGATTTCATCTCCAACTGAGTCTCTCCATTCATCAAGTTGCATTGCCTCTTCATAAGACTTTGGGATGTACTCTTGATCAATGCTGGTGATGAATGCTTGATGTTCCATTGGATAATGAGCAAGAGAGCAGACTGCTTGAATGGGATGTGCTACTGCTTGACTATTGAAGTAAACTCTTGTATTGATCCAGTTGGATGGATCTTTCCTTAGCCTTGTGCTTCTCCTAAGCGGCTGAGCTACTACACTAGCTTCCTCATGCCCATCTGAATCTGCTTCAGTATATTGATCAGCTGCCTCTTGTTGCTGCCTCTCATCCTGATCATGAACCTGACCATCATATGGTTTTTCTTGTCTCCCCCCTTCAGGATTAGGATGAGAGTTATCTTCAGACTGACCAGCCTCTCCAATCACAGTTGTTGGACCTTGTTCCTCTTGAATCTGTCCATTCTCTTGATTGTTTGCTGATCTTTCCTCACGACTTGGTTGTGGCATGCTAATGCCAAGATTCTCCATAATGCGCCTCAGGTTGTCTGCCCTATCTGAAGGTGTTTGAGAGAGATCTTTGAGCTTGTCCCAATTCTTCTCCTCATAATAACCTCTTGATTCCACAAACTTGACATCCCTTGAGACTAACATTCTGCTGGTTTCTGGAGCATAGCACTTGTACCCCTTTTGGATAGGTGAGTATCCAAGGAACACTGCCTTAGTACTTCTTGCTTCCAGTTTGTTTCTCTGCTCACCTGGTTGTAAGACATAACACAAGCAACCAAATACACGCAAGTGAGTGAGAGAGGGTTTTCTTTTGTTTAGTACCTCATATGGTGTGAGGTCGTTCAAGACTCTTGTTGTAGTTCTGTTGATTAGATAGCATGATGTCATGACTGCATCACTCTAGAAACGTTTTGGTACATTGGTGTAGAACATCATACACCTTGGTACTTCCATGAGGTGTTTGTTCTTTCTCTCAGCTACACCATTTTGTTGTGATGTATATGGGCAGCTGGTTTGATGGATAATCCCGACATTAAAGTGATTAGTTATGTAGTTCTGAAAGTTGATAAATGCATCTAACACTCTATCTTTAGTTTGAATCATAGTCAGCCAAGTATACTTAGATTTTTGATTTATAAATGTGACACAATATTTATGATTCTCTCTAGAAATGCATGGTGCAGTCCAAACATCAGAATGTATAAGATCAAAGCAATTTTCATAGATAGTAGATGACTTAGGAAACACAGTCTTGCAATGTTTACCAAGTATGCATGCTTCCCAGCCATCACTTTTAAATGAAATTTCAGGAAGTAATAAGTTCAGTGCACGAGAATGAGGATGGCCTAGCCTAGCATGCCATAATACATCATTTTCTAAAACAGGAATTGAACTAAAAGCTGAAGATAAAATAGAATTAGTCTTGGTGTCTTCAAGCACGTACAAGTCCTCCTTTGTAACACCTTTGCCAATCAACCTAAGGGTCTCAATATCCTGAAACACAACTCCATTAGGACTGAAGATCACATTACAATTTAGGTCAGTGGTAGCTTTCTTGACAGATAATAAATTTGAAGCAAAGGTTGGCATATAAAAGGCTTGTGTATCCTTATCAAACAGTTTGAGAGTTCCTACACCTTTAATTGGAATTTTATCTCCATTTGCAATCATGACATTACCTAGGACAGGTTCTATGTTACTAATCAACTTAGCATCACTAATCATGTGGTGAGAAGCTCCTGAGTCTATAACTAAAGGCTTAACACTACTATATGCATTTATTGAAGTAACAAGAGCACTAGGTNTAGGACAGGTTCTATGTTACTAATCAACTTAGCATCACTAATCATGTGGTGAGAAGCTCCTGAGTCTATAACTAAAGGCTTAACACTACTATATGCATTTATTGAAGTAACAAGAGCACTAGGTGTGTTATAAGATGCACTAAGGGAGATACCAAGTGTGTTACCAGAATGCTCTTTAAGAGCTTTGATGAAGGCCTCATGGTCTGATCTCTTGAGTGCATCATCTGGTGTAGTCCTCATGGTTGACCCACTGAATGTCAAAGCCTTTCCTTCACCAGCAGTCATGTGGCGCCTTGGAGTAGATGGTTCTCCTACTTCACCAGAAAAACGAGCTCTTGCATCAGCATAAGAGGTTCTAAACTTCTGAGGTTTTAGGTGTGGATGAAGAATCCAGCATCTGTCTTTGCCATGGCCCTTCTTTTTGTAATGGTCACACACCCAAACCTTCTTATCCTCTGGTTTGTAAACCCCTTTGTTAGCCACGCCCTCAGCTTTGTTCTCTGCTCCTTCAGCTTGATTTGCCATGATAAGCTCTCCTTTTCCTCCAAAGAGACCCACTGATCCTTTCTCCTTTTGAATCTGAGCACAAACATCATCTAGTGATGGTAGCTTCTCACTTCTTAGGATATGCTTGATTAGGTCATTATACCCTGGATTGAGGGTGAACAGCAAGGCAAAGACCTTATCTTGTTCTCTCCTCTCATTGAGCACATCCGGATCCACAGTCCCTGGCCTCAAAATCTCCAACTCTGCCCAAAATGATCTGAACTTCCCAAAGTGCTTAGAGAACTCAGTATCCTCTTGGGTAAGGGTGTTGATAGCTCTTTTAACTTCAAACACCCTGTTTAGGCTGGAAATGTTGCCATACACTTTCTTGAGTGTATCCCACAACTCCTTGAAAGTTTCACAGTAGGAGTAAGCTTCCAAGATTGAGGCTTCAAGGCTGTTTTGAGTGATAGACAACACTATGAGATCCTCCTGACCTCTCTTCTTGTCGCCAGCATCAGCCACCACAACTTCTTTGCCATCCTCTCCTAGAATGGTTTTCATTGGGTTCTTGCCTTCTTCAACCACTTCCCAGAGACCTCTGCCTCCAAGAGCAGTCTTTGCAAGTCTTGCCCACAGTAAGTAATTAGTTCCCTTTAGGGTAACTGGAATTATCACCATTTTTGAGTTTTCTGCCATATCCATCAAGAACACCTCAAGAACAGCAAGAACAGCTCAAGAACAGAGAGAACAAAGTATTTTCGAAAAATATGAAAGAGAATCAGAGTATTTGAGTAGATTTGCGGAAGATTAGTAAGAATAGATGGAGAATATTGAAAGAGAATGAGGTTTCAGGAGCAAAATTGCTCTGATACCATGAGATTGTAAGAGAATTAAGTGAAGAACATGAGGAGAGAGAGAGGATTTCGTGTGAGATAGAAAGAGACTGAGAAAGGAGGAACTGAATTCCTTAGATTAATTGTTTGCAAGCAAGGTTACATAAATAGGCAATAGAAATATCCTAGGAAACTATTAAACAAGTAAATAGAATAAACAATTCAGAATGGTCCAAACTGTCTCACTGCCTTGGTTCAGACTGTCCCACTGTCCCACTGTCTTGGTTCAGACTGTCCCACTGTCCCACTGTCCTGGACCAGAGAAAGGGACAGGTCCTAACGTCCCCACAGTGTCCAGCTTCCTCTCCACACGTGATCCAACCTCCAAATGGTCACCATGCCTTATTCAAGTTTAAGTAACTCATCCTTTCTCCATTCCGGGTTGCTCTCTCTTCTTCACTTGCCTTGCAAGTCACTCTAGCTGCTTAGGTTGTACGGACAGCCTTGGTTGACAAGTTACCTCACTTTAATCCGAGTTGTCTTGATTCCTCTAGCTTCATCTCAATGCTGCCATTCATTTCTTCATGTCAACAATGGGAGCCATGATCAAGAATGATACATGGGTTGAGACTGAACTTCCCAAAGGAAAGAAGGCAGTGACAAGCCGGCTGATCTATACCATCAAGTATGGAGCCAATGGGAAACCAGAAAGGAAGAAGACAAGACTGGTTGCAAGAGGTTATACTCAAGTTTATGGTGAAGATTACTTCGATACATTTGCTCCAGTGGCTAAGCTTCATACCATAAGGATTCTCTTGTCCCTTGCTGTCAACTTGGAATGGGACTTATGGCAGATGGATGTGAAGAATGCCTTTCTTCAAGGAGAACTAGAGGATGAGGTATATATGCGACCTCCTCCTGGTCTTGAAGACATGGTAAAACCAGGGAATGTGCTCATGCTGAAGAAGGCTATCTATGGGCTGAAGCAATCTCCAAGAGCATGGTACCATAAACTTAGCACAACCCTTAATGGTAGAGGCTTTGTGAAGTCAGAAGCAGATCACACCCTATTCACTCTCACCAGCAAGCAAGGTATTGTAGTGATCTTGGTTTATGTGGATGATATAATCATCACAGGTAACAACAAGGAAAGTATTCTCTCAACTAAGGCTTTTCTTAAAAATGCTTTTGATATAAAGGATTTGGGAGAATTGAAGTACTTCCTTGGGATAGAAATATGCCGATCTAAAGAGGGGCTTTTCTTATCCCAAAGGAAGTACACACTTGACATTTTAAATGAGGCAGGAAACCTTGGAGGAAGACAGGCTAAGACACCATTAGAAGAATGCTACAAGGTGCTGCGAGAGGGGGAGTATGAAGCTGCCCCATTTGAAGATGTCAAGAAGTATAGAAGAATGGTGGGTAAGCTCATCTACTTGACTATCACCAGACCAGATGTATGCTTTGCTGTTAATCAAGTGAGTCAACATATGGGAGCTCCTAAGGTGCATCACTGGAATATGGTGGAAAGAATCTTGAGATACTTAAGGGAGGCGCCTGGTCAAGGAGTATGGATGGCATGTAACAAGAGCACTGAAGTTGTGGGATATTGTGATGCTGATTGGGCTGGAGATAGAGTGGATAGAAGATCAACCATAGGCTAGTGCACCTTTATTGGAGGGAATCTGGTCACATGGAAGAGCAAGAAGCAGAAAGTTGTATCTTGCTCAAGTGCTGAAGCAGAATACAGATCCATGAGGAAGTTAACTAGTGAGCTCATTTGGATCAAAGGATTGTTGAGGGACTTGGCCATTGCAATCACCACTCCCATTACTATGCACTGTGATAATCAAGCCGCAATCCGCATTGCATCCAACTCTGTCTTCCATGAGAGAACAAAACACATAGAAGTAGACTGCCACAGGTGAGGCAAGCAGTGGAGCAGCAAGTGATCCTTCCATGCTACACAAGAAGTGAAGATCAACTAGCTGACATATTCACTAAGGGAGCCAGCACCAAGGTTTGTGAGTCCATACATCCGAGACTTGGACTCATAGATCTCACTTGTCATTGATCCTCTTGCCATTGAGTGTTCTACTCTTTTTCCTTGGCTTGGTTTTTATCCCAAGTGGTTTTTCCAAGCTAAGGTTTTAATGAGGGAATGCTTCATGGTTTCCAAGCTTGACCAGTCCCTTTGGTCAAGCTTGAGGGGGAGTGTTGACATGAAAGCAATAATGATATGTGATCATCAAGGAATAAGGGGGAGAAGGAGTCATCTGGATGGCTTGTGAATACACTTGATCCAGATATGACTTGAGAAGCAAGTCTGTCCGTACACACTGGGTTACAAGTAAACAATCCGAGCAAGGATGGTTTGTAATGCAATGCAAGTAAAGGGACAAGGTGAATCAGAAGTTAAATAAAAAGGTAACTAAATGGAAGGTATCTAGTCAACAAGGAAGAAGTTGGAGAAGAGTCACGGATGAGTTTAAGGCTCCCAGCCGTTAGGAGCTGTCCCTTTCAGTCTGGGCAGTCTAATCCTCCTCTGCCCCAGCCAGTTCCAGTCTGCCTCCTGCTGCACAAACCTGTCCAAGATTAGAATAGATTATTATATTACTCTTTGTCTTGTATTCTATTTTCTCCTATTTAACTATGTTGTATGCTTGCCATTTTGAATTAAGGAAACAATTCCTCATACTCTCTCTCCCTTGTTTCGAATATCTCCTCTCCCTTACTCTCTCTATCTCGTGCATATCTCCATCTATTCTCCCTGGTTCTTCAGTGTTCATCATCCATTCTCACTAAACTACACCTCTATCTCGTACATTTTGCCATATGTCCAAACATGCTAAACATGGATATCCTGATTAGAAAGTGGAATAACTTCTTCAACATAACTACTATGGGATTGATTCAACTTCATGGATACTCTCCACTGAATAATGGTTCCAAATAAAGCTTCTTACATAGTGATTCATCCTAGTTTAATTAGAAGCTTGAAGAACTTGCCATATGTCCAAACAGGCTAAACATGGATATCCTGATTAGAAAGTGGAATAACTTCTTAAACATAACTCCTTTGGGATTGAGTCAACTTCATGGATACTCTCCGCTGAATAATGATTCCAGATCAAGCTTATTACATAGTGATTCATCTTGGTTTGTTTAGAAGCATGAAGAACTTGCCATATGTCCAAACAGGTTAAACATGGATATCCTGATTAGAAAGTGGAATAACTTCTTCAACATAACTCCTATGAAATTTATTCAACTTCATGAAAGACTCTCCATTGATTAATGGTTCCAAAACAAGCTTCTTACATAGTGATTCATCCAGGTTTGATTAGAAGTTTGCAGACTTTGCCATATGTCCAAACAGGCTAAACATGTATATCATGATTAGAAAGTGGAATAACTTCTTAAACATAACTCCTTTTGGATTTATTCAACTTCATGGATACTCTCCACTGAATAATGGTTCCAAATCAATCTTCTTACATAGTGATTCATCCTGGTTTGATTAGGAGCTTGAAGAACTTGCCATATGTCCAAACAGGCTAAACATGGATATCTTGATTAGAAAGTGGAATAACTTGTTAAACATAACTCCTTTAGGATTTATTCAACTTCATGGATACTCTCCACTGAATAATGGTTCCAAATCAAGCTTCTTACATAGTGATTCATCCGGGTTTGATTAGAAGCTTGAAGAACTTGCCATATGTCCAAACATGATAAACATGGATATCCTGGTTAGAAAGTTAAATAACTTCTTAAACATAACTCCTTTGGGATTCATTCAACTCTATGGATACTCTCCACTAAATAATGGTTCCAAATCAAGCTTCTTACATAGTGATTCATCCTGGTTTGATTAGAAGCTACAAGAACTTGCCATATGTCCAAACAGGCTAAACATGGATATCCTGATTAGAAAGAATAACTTCTTAAGAATAACTCTTTTGGGATTGATTCAACTTCATGGATACTCTCCACTGAATAATGGTTCCAGATCAAGCTTCTTACATAGTGATTCATCTTGGTTTGTTTAGAAGCTTGAAGAACTTGCCATATGTCCAAACATGCTAAACATGGATATCCTGATTAGAAAGTGGAATAACTTCTTAAATATAACTCCTTTGGGATTGATTCAACTTCATGGATACTCTCCGCTGAATAATGATTCCAGATCAAGCTTATTACGTAGTGATTCATCTTGGTTTGTTTAGAAGCATGAAGAACTTGCCATATGTCCAAACAGGCTAAACATGGATATCCTGATTAGAAAGTGGAATAACTTCTTCAACATAACTCCTATAGGATTTATTCAACTTCATGAAATACTCTCCATTGATTAATGGTTCCAAAACAAGCTTCTTACATAGTGATTCATCCTGGTTTGATTAGAAGCTTGCAGACTTTGCCATATTTCCAAACCGAATAAACATGGATATCTTGATTAGAAAGGTGAATATCTTCTTAAAGATAACTCCTCTGGGATTTAGTCAACTTCATGGACACTCTCCACTGAATAATGGTTCCAAATCAATCTTCTTACATAGTGATTCATCCTGGTTTGATTAGGAGCTTGAAGAACTTGTCATATGTCCAAACAGGCTAAACATGGAAATCCTGATTAGAAAGTGGAATAACTTCTTAAACATAACTCCTTTGGGATTGATTCAACATCATGGATACTCTCCACTGAATAATGGTTCCAGATCAAGCTTCTTAGATAGTGATTCATCTTGGTTTGTTTAGAAGCTTGAAGAACTTGCCATATGTCCAAACAGGTTAAACATGGATATCCTGTTTAGAAAGTGGAATAACTTCTTAAACATAACTCCTTTGGGATTTATTCCACTTCATGGATACTCTCCACTGAATAATGGTTCCAAATCAAGCTTCTTACATAGTGATTCATCCGGGTTTGATTAGAAGCTTGAAGAACTTGCCATATGTCCAAACATGCTAAACATGGATATCCTGATTAGAAAGTTGAATAACTTCTTAAACATAACTCCTTTGAGATTTATTCAACTTCGTGGATACTCTCTGCTGAGTAATAATTCCAGATCAAGCTTATTACGTAGTGATTCATCTTGGTTTGTTTAGAAGCATGAAGAACTTGCCATATGTCCAAACAGGCTAAACATGGATATCCTGATTAGAAAGTTGAATAACTTCTTCAACATAACTCTTTTGAGATTGATACAACTTCATGGATACTCTCCACTGAATAATGGTTCCAAATCAAGTTTCTTACATAGTGATTCATCCTGGTTTGATTAGAAGCTACAAGAACTTGCCATATGTTCAAACAGGCTAAACATGGATATCCTGATTAGAAAGTGGAATAACTTCTTAAACATAACTCCTTTGGGATTGATTAACCTTCATGGATACTCTCCACTGAATAATGATTCCATATCAAGCTTCTTACATAGTGATTCATCTTGGTTTGCTTAGAAGCATGAAGAATTTGCCATATGTCCAAACAGGCTAAACATGAATATCCTGATTAGAAAGTGAAATTTCTTCAACATAACTCCTTTGAGATTGATACAACTTCATGGATACTCTCCACTGAATAATGGTTCTAAATCAAGCTTCTTACATAGTGATTCATCCTGGTTTGATTAGAAGCTACAAGAACTTGTCATATGTCCAAACAGGCTAAACATGGATATCCTGATTAGAAAGTGGAATAACTTCTTAAACATAACTCCTTTGGGATTGATTCAACTTCATGGATACTCTCCACTGAATAATGGTTCCAGATCAAGCTTCTTACATAGTGATTCGTCTTTGTTTGTTTAGAAGCATTAAAAATTTGCCATATGTCCAAAAAGGCTAAACATGAATATCCTGATTAGAAAGTGAAATAACTTCTTCAACATAACTCCTATGGGATTTATTCAACTTCATGGATACTCTCCACTGAATAATGGTTCCAAATCAAGCTTCTTACATAGTAATTCATCCTGGTTTGATTAGAAGCTTGCAGAACTTGCCATATGTCAAAACAGGCTGAACATGGATATCCTGATTAGGAAGTGGAATAACTTCTTCAACATAACTCCTTTGGGATTTATTCAACTTCATGGATACTCTCCACTGAGTAATGGTTACAATCAAGCTTCTTACATAGTGATTCATCCTGGTTTGATTAGAAGCTTCAAGAACTTGCCATATGTCCAAACAGGCTAAACATGGATATCCTGATTAGAAAGTGAAATAACTTCTTAAACATAACTCCTTTGGGATTGATTCAACTTCATGGATACTCTCCACTGAGTAATGGTTCAAAATCAAGCTTCTTACATAGTAATTCATCCTGGTTTGATTAGAAGCTTGCAGAATGATGAATCCCTTGTGAGGAGATCCTTTTGTCCCTGATTCTTTTGAAGGATGATCTTCTGGTTTGAGAGAGATATGGGTTGATTTTGATGATGATGGATGGTTTGATTGGATGATCTTCAGAAATGATCTATGGATTGATCAAATCTTGTATAGATGTGTTAGTGATCAAGAGAATGAACTCTGATTTCAATCACAAACAAGATGCAATTGGAGAATGAACTCCTTAGCAATCAATGTTCATATGATGAACAAGGGATTCACAAAGTTTAGAGAGAGTTTTGATAAAAAG
>MU108175.1:0-32202 GCA_012274485.2 Sinapis alba
TGAAAAGTCAGTAAGCTTCTCACCCACTAAATACAAAACCCCATTCTTCAAATCACCCCACAAGCCGAAAACTTTAGAGACACCTCTCTGTTGAACACACATAATCATATCAAGCTCATCTCTTTCCCCCTCTTCCATCCCCCAAAGACAACTAATCATCCTCAGGACATAACTAAACTCGAAAACAGAATCACAACCACCACGCTGGAACGAAGCAACCCGTAAAAGACTAACCTTTGAATCATCATCACCCTTCAGACATCCACACAAACGCGAAGAAGAAGAAGCAAAGTCGCTACCTTCTCCCTCCACGGAGACGGCGTCGAGAAGCAAAACCCGATCTTTCCAAGTGGCGTAGAAGTCGTCGGGCCATGATCGAGTGACGAATTTAAAGGAGTTTTTTTTAGAGTTCCGGGTGGACTCCGGCGTGAGGTTTGAGCTCGAAGGGAACAGTCTGAGGAGATCGATGTTTTTGGGGAGAGCTGATGGGCCCTGAGGTGGGAACTTGACGAGAACGGTGCACGCCGGACATCGGATTGTGTCCGGAAACTTCTTGGGGATATTCGTTAGACATTCCTCGCACGCCGTGTGGCCGCAGGAGAGCACGCGAGGAAGCGTGCACTCGCCGTCGTAAGACTGTAGACACACGGGACACTCCGGTGGCTCCATCACGACCAATTCGAATCGAACCTCCGATAAACAGCTGAGCCAAACGACGTGGCTTTAGATGTTAAACAAAGCTAAGACGTAAGGGTATTTATGTAATAATATACGATAAAAATGTGGTTTATTGTCATTTGGGGTCTCAAATTTCTCGATTCTATTTTTTTCCTCCAGCAATTCGAATCGAACCTCCGATAAACAGCTGAACTAATACGACAACGTTTTAGCTTTTGAGAAAGCTCGGGTATAAGGGTATTTATGTAATAATTCATTACAAAGATGGTGTTTATCGTCATTTCGACTCTCAAATTCCCAATTCTACTTTTTTTTCTTTTTTTTTCTCGATCGTCTTCTTCACTGGAACTGAGGAAGTGACGAAGATACGATCGGCTGAGTGTTTCAAGGTAATCAATTAGATTCGAATTATCATGCAGATGTTTACGCTTTAGATTTGATGTTTGAATGTATCGAACACGGAGTTTTCAGCGTTTGCTCTACCGTTTCTCGCTTTGTTTCCTGAGGCGATCTAATCATTGGGTACCGATGAGTGTTTAGGAGAATCAATGGCGGGAGCTGGAACATCAATGCTTGGCTCTATTCTTATGTTTACAGTGGTGCTCTCGCTCCAAGAAGCTTACCGAGGGAAATTAGCTTCGTCTGAGCTGTTGACGATCCTTGGAGGCTTCACTAGCTCCCTCCTCTTTCTCTTCTCTCTCACTGTAAGTTTTTTTACCTGCGTCGACGATTCACAAATTTGAGATCTTTGGTCCTGAATATTCTGACATTCTCTCAACTCAAGTGGTTTGTTTCGGTGTGTTTTGGTTTATCAAATTCGTCTGCATTGTTTGCTGGTTCAATGAAAATGTGATTACTTTGCAGTTCATTGGAAATCTCCAGGAGTCTTCTGGCATGAGGAGCGGCTGGGGTGCTGGTACGTTTCTCTTTGACTTACACACACACAATGAGAATGTGATTATTATCCTCGCTTTACTGTGAAAAATATAGCTTACTTTTATCACTCTGCCCTTAATCAGTTTTCTGGTTCATAAGTTTTGAGTATATTAGATTTTGAAATTCTAGATGATGCTAGCTCCCAAAAGGTTTATAACAGATTGCAAAAGCTTATGTGTTTCAATTGCAAGATGTCGATATAGATCTGTCTTTTGTCAGTTCATTGTCATGCCTCAAGTTTGTTTTAATGTTGGTTGATACATTTAGTAACTTCTGCAAGTTATAAAGTCATTGTTTTCTCGATTTTCACGGCAGTGATTGTTGCGGAAATCGTAGCTCTTGTCGCTGCTTGCACGGTGCACCGAGTTTGCATTACGACCTGGTAACACTCTACTTCTGCTTAATGTATCAATCTTCCAATGATTAAAACACTATTTCATAACTCTCTTGCTAAAAGCTGTGTTTGCTTTCTCTGTTGTTCAATTTTTTTTTGGTTGCAGTTTCTTGTTCTCTGCTGGGCTGTTATACGAGATGAGCAAGATCTCAGGATTCATGCTCGCCAGAGCTGAGTCCAAATCTAAAAGGCACTGAATCAGAGGACGAGATTACTAAGTTCCATGATGTTCTCTAATTTGATTTAGCACTAGAAGTCTCAAGGATACTTTACAGCTATGCAATTTAAGGAGTTTCCGCGCATTTTGTGTTTGACTTGGTAGATATCGCAGTTGTGTTTATGACTTTTGTCTTCTGCGATCTTAGATAAACTACGAGAAATGTTCAGATAGAGGCCCACGTTTAAAACCCGAATTGGTAAAATAAAATAGTCATAGACATCTAAGTTTAGGCTCTTAATCCCTTTTTTAACTATAAAATATTAAGAGCTTTTCAAGTTCATGCCGAACGAAGTTCTGTAAATGTTGGACTACTAGTGGTGTAGTGTGTTAAATTTGGTCCGGTTTGGTTTGGTACATGTGAAGTTTGGTTTTCTTTTAGCCTAAATTTTCTCATCAGCTAGGAAGTTGATTCACATATACATTGCTAAAGTCTAATTATTGTAGGTAGTATCTCCCAAATTATAAATGAATTGACCAACTGTAAAAACAGAATTTGTATGTTCATCATATGTATCAGATGAAAATATATATTTTTTCGACCAAAAAAAAAATGAAAATATATATTTTATGACTATTTCCCCACTTTTCTATTAGTTGATGTTTTGAATGTTATTGAAGAATTTACTCATCATATTTGTTAATAATATGCACAAGTTCCTCCAAAATTCGTAAAATTAACTGATACCTGTGAATTTAAAAAACATTAACACATGATTTATTTTAAAAAATGTATGCGCCTTATTAAAAACTAAACCAATACATATGTCTACAAGCCAATAATGGTTATACGGAGTAGACAGGTTGTACCAATCATGTCAGATTGCTCTGTAAATGTGACTGTAATATCACAAATTAAGCTAAAAATAATAAAAGAAAACTTACGTAATTAAAATGAATTATTTAATTGGAATCTCAATATATAAAAAGGGGAAGGTGGGAATTTATAAAGCAAAACCATCTGTCTCAGACCCCACCAACCCCCATTTCATTCAATTCAATTTTGGGTAATCAATCATCCTCGTCGGTGCCCTCTCAGATTTTAATTTCTAGAGAGAGAGAGAGAGGAAAAAGAGGAGACGACGATTGTTTTTCGCTTCTTTCCACATTCTCTCCGTCAAATCCATTGTCCAGAGAATCTTTCTCTCTCTCTCTCACATCTTCACATACGATCCCTGATTTTTCACGGGATCGATCCCATAGAGTTCTCTGTCTTCTATCTCTAAATCGGCTCCAATGGACGAGTTTGGTGTTCTTACGGAGCGCTACGGGATCAAGCCCCAAGGCAAATCTGCTCCAATGGCTGCCTCCAAGCGTTCTCTCAACACTCCCAATCCTCATAATACCTGGAAATCCACCACCACGACGACTTCGTACTCTTCTGGTAACGGATCTTCTTATAAAGGTGACGACATTTTCTTTACCTCGAGCTCGACTACTACTTTAAACGGCGCCAGTTCTGGTGGATTCGACGATTTCGATGTTTTCGGTGGGCTGAACAAGGCATCTTCTTCATCATCTTCAGCGCAGAAGAGTTTTAATGCTCATGACTTGTTTGGTGCTATGCCTACATCAAATAATGATGATATATTTGGCTCATTCTCTTCGTCTACGAAGCAATATGCTCCTGTTGATGATTTGTTGGGTGGGTTTGGTCTTCAATCCAAGAATAGTTCAGGGAAGAATGGTTTTGATGAATTGATACCTGGTTTTGGTTCAACTTCTTATACGAGTAACAGGTTTGTGATTAGTTTTATGTCGATCTTGATTTTGGTTTTGATTCCTTGTTGTTGCGTTAGATTGTCAATATATGGAATGTGCTAACGTCTTGTGAATGGTATTTGGAATGTTAGATAACCTTTTTACATGTGTTAATATGGTTTTGAAATTTTGTTTCTTTGGTTGATTTGTTTCAGCAAGACTACGGCAACAAACTTTGATGATGCTGATCCTTTTGTGGTTCTGGAATCAACTATATCCGGCGCACATTCTTCTTCGGGTATGTTCGTGGATCCACTTGATGCATTTGCTGCTTCAGTCAGTTCCCAGGGAAAAAAACCATCTAATACTCCACAGGCTTCTTCAAAACTCAAGCCTCCACCTAAACCAACGCAAAAAGTGAACAGAGGTTAATAATCTCTTTGATAAAACCGAAGACTATGTTGAATTGGAGCTTTTCCGTATTTTGTTTTCATTGGTATCTAATTAGTCGGGGGATTATTTGCACAGCTAAGAGTTCGGTGATGTCTTCAGTAGACGAACTTGACGACTTTGCCATGGGTACCATGCGGCGTAGTGCCTCAGCCTCTGACGCTGCTAGTAAATATAGAGAAGCTAAAGAAGAGACAAAACAGTTTGGTGTAGATGACCTTGACTCCTTTTTCAGCTCTGGCCCTCGTTCCAGCAGTGTACCAAAATCACGGACAGCAACTGAAGTAAGAACGACTTTTGAAATGTTTCTATATTCCATTCCACTTTACAAGTTTTTTAGAATAAAGAAGATGTGCTCTATATGCGTATCCTTATTCTTTCTTTCTGATGAAAAGGTAACTCGCAAGCCAGCAGTCAACGTGCCAAAAAAGACTACTAATGGGGTTTCTAGTGCTAAGAAGCCTCCTTCTCCAGCAAATCTGGTGGATGACTTTTCTGCTCTTTTTGGAGGCAAGTCTTGTGAAAACATGTCTTTTCCTGGCAATTGGTCGTTCTGTGCTAACTTTCTTAGAAATGTCTCTCTGTCTACAGAGGATCCTATATTTAAAGAATTTGAGGAAATCCCAGGGGAGACCGAAGAACGAAGAAAGGCCAGATGGGATCGTGAACAAAGAACAAAGAGCCGTGTGGTATGTGTCATTTTTATTTTCTTTTGAATCTTCTGGTGCAATCCTCTCTTTTTTTTTTTGGTCTGCACCCTATGATGATATCTAATTAAGCTAAATACTGGTACTAAAACCTATAATGCTGTGTTTGAAATTACCCCTTCTCGTTTAAAAGATTAGGTTAAGTTTGTAGGAGAATGCGTTCATTTTAAATTTTTTTGCCAACGTCTGGTCTTTCCTTATTTAATTTAGTGGCCATGTTTGCACGTCAAAATTAGTGATATTCATAGCGGATTGGGAATTCTGCAACGAAATTCTACATTCGATTTTGCTATGCTCATCTATGTTTAGCTGGTACTTGATTTGCATAGCTTTGTTCTAGATGGCTTTACACTACTCTTTGGCTTTGAAAATGTAGGCACAAGCTGTAGCTGATATGAATAACCGTGATCATCAATCTCGGATTGAACAAGAACAGAGAACTGTAAGTTATGCTTTTCTTGACACAGAGTCTCTTTGTTTGTGTTTTTAAATACCGTTACCAACGATGGTTTCCTTGTTAATCTTGCTTTTCAGAGAATTTCTGAGACTGCTGATGCTGAGATAAAGCGTTGGGCAACTGGAAAAGAAGGAAACATGCGTGCGCTGTTATCTTCCTTGCAAATCGTGAGTTTCAAATAATTTTTTTAAAAAATTGTAAATAAATGTTCTGCTACTACATCCGTTTATCCATGTGGTCCTCCTAATTTTACTGAGTTCCGGGTCTGTTTGAACGATGACAGGTGCTCTGGCCTGGATGTGGTTGGGAGGCTGTTTCATTAACAGATTTGATCACTTCTTCAGCAGTGAAGAAAGTGTATAGAAAGGCAACGCTGTATGTCCATCCTGATAAAGTTCAGCAGAAAGGAGCCACCCTTGAACAGAAGTATATTGCGGAAAAGGTTTTTGACATTTTGAAGGTATTTTCTCACTAGATCTGCTGCATGAGCAGCTCTCTTTCTAGAGTCGATTGTAGTCAAAAGTTGACAGAAGAATCTTAATGGTTTAGTTCCCCCACCTAAACTGATCAGTAGAGTTTCATGGACACCATATTCCAAAAAAAAAATCAGTAGCTGGACCATTCTCTTTATTAGGAATTTGAAGGAATTCTGGTTTGGTTTCTTGCCGTTTGCATGGATCCACAAAGTTACACTCAGCTTCAAGCAAATCTCCTTATACTAGAGCGTTTGGATTATGTTATTTGCTTAACTGCATATAATTTTTGCATTAAACAGGAAGCTTGGAACAAGTTCAACAAAGAGGAACTCTCTTAAGCCCATATGTTTTGGATCTAGTTGCCCCCTCCCCCGAATCCTTCATTTCAGGTTCGAGAACAGTTTGCTTCCAGTTGACCTTGAATCAGGACTTATACGCCCAGCAATTGTTGATTAAGAGGTAGAGAGACTTGAAAAGACTTGGTACCTGTTGTTTGTGTCTCTCTCTCTCTGTTTGCTTATTATCTCTACACATAATCATCTGCGAGCGTTGAGTCTTCTCATGTTTTTTATCTTCTTTTCTCACATTTTTTTCTTTAACAGTAACCCGGCACCTTGTCATTTTATGTACACCAAAAAAAAGACCACGAGGGGGATATTGTATAGCCCCAAAAACCCAATAGATTTTTTCTTTAATATAAATATATTTCGAATACTCTTATTATATCTATAGCGTAGAGAAGGTCCACTTTCGAATAGTTATTATATATATTAATTTCATTCACATGGGTATGAATGTGTTCGTTCATAGTTATCTTTGTAGCTCGATCAATTATATCCAAGTTTTTGGAACAGCTTCTGTTACTATTCATCATCATACCCTAAAGATAAAAGTAGAAAGACGGCATTATTACCATCACAAGTGATGTCGGATAGTAATTGTCATATAAGAACTCATTGAGTCATTTTATATTTCATAGGATAGGCTAAATGGAAGTGTGAAGGAACCTATAGATATGGACAAGGCCACTAAGAGAAGTAGTAGCAACAAAGTTCCAAACCACAGGTAGTGAGTGCAAAGAAAATGGATTACACCATATGGAAAACACAACTTGGATCATTGCAACATGATCATTTTGTTTCTAATTGTTATCTTCATCGATATATCTAATCCAGTATTATCTAAATATGTTATAAGGTATTTGTACCATTGCAACATGATACCATTCAGGTTGTATCCAAACCATAAGAGTCCACGGAAACAACTAGACAACTAGGGATTCTCTTATCTATACACCCAATAATTGGAGAGTGCCATCTTGTAGGCAGATCCGTAAAATCACATGGCAGTTAAGCTGGCCTAGTTTAATGTTAAAATAATTGTATACTGTTTATGTTTTTTAGTATATAATAGTTTGATATTTTTCTTTATTCAAGTAATTTCATTAAGATAATGTATGAAGTATTAATCTATAACTAGAGTTTGATTCGCACTTTGGAAACGCAGATATTTTTTCTTTCAAAATTTTATACAAACATGTAATAAATTTATAAGCTAACTATATATTAATCAACTTTAAATAAAATTTCCAATAAAGATTTGAGAGAGCATATGGAATTCTAAATTAAAAGCGTATTTAATGTTTTTTACATTGTAAGAATACAATTGATTTATATGATTACTGTTTAGTTAATCTTAAAAATATTTTTCGGTTATTATCATTAACATTAATATCTATGATGGATTTATATGAGTATTGTTTAGTTAATTTTTATCATGTTTGTACGAAATTTTGACATATATATGATGGATTTATATGCACTTATATGATTATTGTTTAGTTAATATCTAGTATGCAATTCATAGTAATTTATGATTACTTTTTAGTTAATATCATATATTTTTATATGAGTACATTTAATTTATTTTCGATTATGTTGATTGTAGATTTCTAATTTATTTATTTGTTGAAGTCAGCATTTAATATTCTGATAAATTTTAAAAAAAAAAATTTTAAAATATGAATATAATATTTTAATTAATTGTATTGATTAACAAAATAGATTAATAGGTGTCAAATATATTATGTAACTACATGATAAGATTTAGTATAATAATGATATTCATTTAGTGATAGAATTGGATAACACTAAATCACATTTATATATACCGAACAATTTTAGATTGTTTTGGAAATTTAAATATTCTTCAATCATGTCACAAAAATAACAGAAATATCGAACAATTTTAGGCTGGTTTGTATATTGTTTATGCTTTTTAGTATATAATAGTTTGATACTTTTCTTTATTCAAGTAATTTCATTTACATACATGCTTGCTGATTTGCATGATTAAGATACTGCAGGATCTCTATTAATCTATAACTAAATATATAAGTAAACGCATAAAATCTAAAACATATACACATTTTTTTGGATTGAAATCTGATGACCAACTGCTATATCTTACTGCCAATAACGTTGAAGAAGTTATTCTAGAACATTTACTTTTATCAACACTCCTAGATTTTATTTGCCTCAAAATAATTATTTCCCTGGTGTGTCAAGATCCTTTCCTTGTAATGTTCCCAGTGTATTTTCTTCAAATTCAGACTTATATTTTTTTCCATTTCCAAAACATATCAATTTCATCCCAAAAATGGAATTTTGAATCTTTATAAAATAAAGGGAAAACAGAAATAAATGATTTAATACTAAAAATGCGAGAGATCTTTTCCTTTATTTGTCAAAACTTTCCTAATCGGTTAAAAACTTAAAGTCATACACCTCAGCACATTCAACTATAAAATGTTCGCGCCAGTGGCCCAAATCTCAAACAATCCAATCACCGAGAAAGAGCTCCACCATGAAAATCAACAACTCGACTCTCGTTTTCTCCTTCTTCCTCCTCATCTCTCTCTTCTGCTTATCATCTTTAGCAGAGACCTCTCAAGCTTCGAATGGCTCCACCATCTTGTTCACAACCATGGGTAGCTCCACTTTCGAATTCGACATCTTCAGTCTCCCCACTAGCCGTCGTCCTCCATCGTCTTCCGATGAGCACCGTCTCACCGACGGAAAATCAATAAACTTCAACGGCTATTTAGCGTCTCCTTCTCCGGCGCTAATCTCCCTTCTTCCCAATTCATCCGGGATCAAACCACAAGACAAGTCTCTTCTCCATCTCCTCTACGTCACCGAGAGAGACGGCGCGCCTACCTTACACTACGACGTCGTTCACAGCGATAATAAAAGAGCCAATGTTCAAGTCCAGTTACTGTCTGAACAACAGAGTGGTGTGAATGTAAACACGATGAAAGATACTCCTGTCTTAACCAACGAGCATCTTGTCTACGTGTCGACTCACGAGAATTCCGGAAAGCCCATGGCGAGTTGGGCCGCGGTTTACTCAACCGAGTTACGAACTAAGTCGACTCAGCGGCTCACACCGCATGGAATCGCTGATTTCTCTCCGGCTGTGTCTCCGTCAGGGAAGTGGACCGCCGTGGCTTCCTACGGAGAGAAAGGTTGGAGTATTGTATCGAAGGAGCTTAGTACGGACATCTACGTTTTCTTGACTCGCGACGGAACACAGCGAGTCAAGGTGGTTGAGCTGGGAGGATGGCCGAGATGGACAGACGAGTCGACTCTTTATTTCCACCGTAAAAGCGATGATGGTTGGATCAGCGTGTACCGAGCGGTTTTACCGAAAACCGGACCGGTTTCCATCAAAACCGTAACGGTTACCCGAGTCACACCTTCTGGTATTAACGCGTTCACACCAGCCACGTCACCAAACAATAACGACTTCATCGCAGTGGCGACAAGGAGGCCAGAATCCGAATTCCGCCACGTGGAGCTTTTCGATTTAAAGAAGAACGAGTTCGTCGAGTTGACTCGTCTCTTGTCTCCGAAGAGTCATCACTTCAACCCGTTCCTTTCCCCTGACTCGTCCCGAGTCGGATACCACAGCTGCAGAGGCGACAAAACGGGAAGAACGAATCCTCGCAATCTCCTCCAGAGGCTCAAAACCACTTCGGAGGACTTATCTCTCTTCAGATTCGACGGTGCGTTCCCGTCTCTCTCGCCGGAAGGCGATCGCTTCGCGTTTGTTACCTTTACAGGCGTTTTCGTCGTGAACCAAGACGGTTCCGGTCTACGTCAAGTTCTAAAACAGATGGGATTCGGAACGGTTTGGGATCCGGTTCGACATGGAATCGTGTACACAAGCTCAAGTCCCAATCTTTCTTTCATAGCTCCCGGTTTAGTAGGGACACATCAAATCGATATCCTCGCCGTTAACGTCGACGAAATTAACGTCGACGCACGAAACCTGTCATCCGCCGTTAAAAAATTAACGACTGACGGCAAAAACAACGCCTTCCCGTGGCCATCACCCGACGGTAAACGCATCGTGTTCCGGTCTGATCGGTCCGGTACGAAAAACCTTTACATAATGGACGCAGAGAAAGGTGAAGCCGGTGGTTTATTCAGACTAACCAACGGTAACTGGAACGACACGATAGCCACTTGGTCTCCCGACAATAAGTGGATCGTGTTTGCATCGAACCGGGAATATATTGGTACGTTGTTGATGGATTTGTATGTGGTTCACCCGGATGGGACCGGTTTAAGGAAGGTAGCGCAAAACTTAACCGGTGGTGTATCCATGCATCCTATGTTTAGTCCAGACAGTAAAAGAATCGTGTTCACTACTACTCACGCTGCTATCTCAGCAGAGCCTATTGGTAATCCCAAGTTTAACGTCGCGAGTAGTGAGATTTTTACTGTGAATTTGGATGGTTCTGATTTCATGAGGCTCACTCACAACTCCGTTGAGGATGGGCCACCTTTGTGGTTTCCGAAGATCAAAGCTACTGGTGATGTGGCCTGGCCCAAGAGGTTTGGGCCTAGCTGCTCTTTTGAAGATTTCAAGTCGCAGAATGCCACCGGGAAAATGAATAGGCCAATGATGTGTCCTTCGCAATAGTTTGTTAACTTTGAGTTGATAACTTTGTTATTAGTGATGTATTATTAAATATTGGAATTGAATAAGGAATAATACAGCATGGTTAACGTGCTATTTCCCTACCAGAACTATCCCTACCAGAACTATTCACAAATTATAGTTTTAACTGGTTTACAATTAATCTAACAATTTTAACCGGTTTTTAAAAAATAATCAAACCTTCCCTTAAACACTTGGACCCGTTTAAGTATTATTCTTCACATATCAGGGAACACCATTGTTTTTTTTTTTGCCTTTGTTGTATCCTCAAGTAATCACAGATTCACAATTCAAATTAAATTTGAAACATTTGACTCATAGCTTTAAAATCTATCATATCTGCATGACATAAATTATACACGATTAGAAAGGAATAACAAAATCCAATCCCACTACACTCTACTAAATGTCGCAAATTGAAAAAAAATAATCATACCAGAACAATAATAGTCACAAAAACTAAACATAGGACATTAAGATGGGCCATCTTTATCCTTGATAAGATTCAACTATAAGTAAATCATTTTTGAATCTGACTCAAAGGAATTAGTAGAACCCATATGAGGAGACTCCATTTTCCATGGCCATCTCTCCATGCATATATTCAAGTTATTAACTTAACTGGATGCTCTCATGTCAAGGAGTTCACAAAGGTAGTATTCCAAAAATAGCAAAAGAAGCTATCCTTTTTGGATAGTTATGCTCCTACGTTGTATTCTATAATGCTTAGTTGGGTAAGTCTATATGTTGAGGACGATAAATAATTGTTGTTGTAAGAGTTTGTTGGTTAACGATACGTGAATGTTAAGCCAAATACAAAAAGATAGTAACGTCTCAAAACAAAATAAAACAAGTTGGACTTGCAGTCAAAATACAACTATATATTTGATGGGTTGTCATGTCAACAAAATTTTGATGTTATTCAAGTGGTGAATCCCTTCATGCCAGTGATGTTCAACTTGGAAGTTCGTCATTTCCACTTCTAGTTTCTTTTTAACTCACAAGTCACAACTATGCAATTAGGTGAATCATGAATGAATGCCATTTTTTTCTAAAAGAAAAATTAGGCAAATCCTTTTAAATATCTGTTATTAGATTATGTATATCATTCCTTCAACATATGTTATATTCAACGATTATCGTCATGAGTGATGTGATACTTAAGATGGAATGTATCACTCTTCTCTCATACATTTATCCTTTTTTATCGTCTTGTAAATTAAATCGACAGTTGAAAAGTAGCATTCACCATGCTGTTTCTGGATTGGAACAAAGACTATTTTCTCCACTTATCCAATACAAGAGACGCGAAATCTCCTAAGCATATAGTCGTATAATAAAAAACTTTCTTTCCTGCAACGCGCTTCACGCGCCCCCAAATAAGAAAACTCCGAGGCGAACCCTAGACTCAAGCTCCGATCCGACTTTACCGGTGTTGATTTCGCCGGTAGGTCCCTGCTACTCTCATCGTCTCTTCCCTTCCTCCTTCTGTTCGCCATGAACTCCACATCTGAACCTCTGTCTTCTCCTCTTATGATTCCTGAAGACAAGCTGAAGGTCCCGCATCCGTCTTCTCCGTCCTGTGCCGTCACTGCTGCTCTCATACCGGTTACTAACTCCCCTCTCCCTGCCTCTAACATTCCTCCATCGTCTCAGCTTCTGATCATCAACCCTCCTCCGCCTGCCTCCATCACTCCTCCAACGTCTCAGATTTCCAACTCTTCTCTGGTTGTCTCCATCTCTCCGTCGCTCAACGTCAACTCTCATACGTCGTCTCAACCTCCAGTAGTAGAAGCTTGTGACATTCGAGTTCCTTCTTCACCAATCAACCATCAATCAACCTCTAACCAAATTGATGCTCCTTCTCAGTTTGTGCCTTCATTAGGTTCTTGGGCAAAGCCACTTATCTTCAAACCTGCTATTACTCCTCCTGACCCAAGTACCCCAAGTGGATATGATCGTGTGCTTGTAGGAAACCAACTAGCCGCTCTTTGGCCTTCTCTTAATGATGAGATTTTGAATAAGCAACTGAAGAGTAAGCATCCAACTCGCTCACTGCAACTACCAGTTGAGAAATTGCCACCTCCAGAGCTTAAAGCGGATGGAAGTCTTCGTTTTCCATGGGCTGCTAGATTGGGTCCTCATTCTCGTAATCTATTCCGAGCAACATCACCCTCCTACAGAATAGATGGTACACCAGAGGTATCAATTCCTTCTAAAGTTCTTAAACTTGGACCTGAGAATAAAGATGAATATGTCATAGGCAAGTTCCATAAGTGCTCTTTACCGCCGGGTGGCCTTATTCATGCTGTAGTTAACAAGATTTGGGGAAGAAGCTGTAAAATCTCTTGTAAGAAGCTGAGTGATTCGTCTTATATGTTCCATATCCCACATCAACCTACTCGTCAATGGATCATTCAAAGAGGAGTTTGGCACGTTGATGATTGCTTGCTTTTTGTACTGCCATGGACTCCGGAGGGGTCTTTCAAAATTCCAGAAATTTCAACACTTCCGGTTTGGGTCAACTTGAAGGATATCCCTGACTCGTGCTACTCTAGACTAGGAATTAGTCATGTTGCATCGGGTCTTGGAGAGCCTATCTTAACACATAAACCTCGTTTGGATCCTACAAATATGGGTGAAGCTAAGGTGTTAGTTGAAATGGAATTGGATAGAGATTTCCCTAAGCTTATAGCTCTTGATGATAAGCAAGGTAGTATCTTTCTGGTCAAGGTTGAGTATACTTGGATCCCTTCTACGTGTGAGAGATGTGGAAGTTTAGGTCACAAAGCGAAGAGATGCCTTTTGCCTCCAAAGTCGCCGGAGAATAAAAACTTGTCTTCAGATTTAGTGAGTCCTAGAGCTGAAATTCCTATAGTAGACATTGACATTATTCCTCAACAAAATGAAAATGTTGTCCTATCTTCATCACCTATTCAACATCAAGTTCTCACAGGCCAAGGGAGTCTCACTGGCCAAAGGAGTCTCCCTGCTACTAACTCAGCTTATGAGGCTCCTAGGATTCAAAACCAGTCCAAAGAATTGGATGGTCTCTTTGCTCCCGAACAGGAATTACACATCATTACAAAACCTGTCCCATCCCCAAGCTCGGACTCGATACCAGATCATGAACCGCTATATGTTGATGCACATGCTTCAACAGAACGCCAAGATACACCTGCAGCAAGGTACACAACTAACTTTTCTTCCTCAAAGACTCAACAAGAAGATCAAACTGCACTGCCAACTTTGTTCAACACTACATCTCCATTAGCAGATTCTCCTTCTGCTCCTACTACAACACATATTATGGAATTTTCTCCATCAAACAATATCAACAGTGAAGTCCCTAAAACATCATTTGTTGATCATTTAGACACCAAGACCCAAGGTAGTGCATTCGAGAGTCCCTCTTCTTTCACTACTCTAGGTCTGGTGGATGAAGCCGAGCCATCGAGCTCTCTGGGCTTGACAAGAGGTGGGAGAGAGACAAAACCTCCTACCAAGTACCAAGATTTGGAATGGAAAACTGTACAAGGGAGAGGAAAACATGGCCGCCGTGGTCGTGGATCTAATCGCTGACCATTTTCTCATTTCATAAATGGTCTTACTAATTCTTGTCTAAGTTGTTTTATAGGCATGTAATTTTAGCTATCATGAGGAATGTTCATGCAAGCTTTTATCCTGCTATAAGGTTCTTAATTTAGCCTTATCTTGTAACGTTTGTGTTTTTAATTTGAAAGCCTTTTCTCAAAAAAAATATAGTCGTATAATAGAAGTTTTTTTTCATAAACGTTACAGTTTACAAATTCCACGAGTGAGTGCCACGTGTCAATTTATCTCGAAAGGGCCCCACAATACCACAATGACATCATCACTTACACCACTCTCTTTGCAAACGTTTCTCACGTCTATAATAACTTGAGAAGATAATCATCTCCATGGACTTGTGGCCAACAACAAACCAACCCGCCATGAATATTATTGCTCCGCTTATACTCTTCGCCTCACTTCTGCTTCCGCTTCACAGCGCATCCGCGGAAGAACACCAGAACTCAAACGCCAACGGTGGAGACACCATCGTGTTCACCACACTAGGACGATCGGAGTACGAATTCGACATATACTCCCTCTCCACGACTCATCCGCCGTCGATTTCCGGAGAGATTCGGATCACCGATGGCGAATCGGTGAACTTCAACGGCTACTTCCCGTCTCCTTCTCCGGCTCTCATCTCTCTCCTTCCCGACGCAAACTTGACACAACCGGGAGATGATTCGTCTCCTCTCCATCTCATCTACGTCACCGAGAGAAACGGTACTTCCAGCATCTACTACGATCTAGTTTACAACGGTGATTCAGATTCCAAAAGGAGACGAAGATCGGTTTTAGAAGCACCGTCTCGAGTCCAGATTCCGTTGCTATCCAACGCTGATGATCATCGGAGTGGCAATACGGTAGATTCGTTTAAAGATAAGCCTAGTTTGAATGGTGAGTTTCTCGTCTACGTGTCAACACACGAGAACTCAGGTGAGCCGAGGACTAGTTGGACCGCGATTTACTCCACCGAGTTGAGAACAGGGTTAACTCAGCGACTGACGCCGAGCGGAGTCGCTGATTTCAGTCCTGCGGTGTCGCCTTTTGGAAACTGGACTGCCGTGGCTTCATACGGAGAGAGAGGATGGACAGGGGAAGTTGAGGAGCTTAGTACGGACATCTACGTGTTCTCGACTCGTGACGGGACTCGCCGAGTCAAGGTTGTGGAGCACGGTGGTTGGCCGTGTTGGGTCGATGATACGACTCTGTATTTCCATAGACGAAGCGATGACGGCTGGATCAGCGTTTTCCGAGCGATCTTACCTGAAAGAGGAGCGTTGAGTACTGAGTCAGTGAACATTCAGCGAGTCACACCGCCGGGAGTTCACGCTTTTACACCGGCTACGTCGCCGAACAACCATAACTTCATAGCTGTTGCGACGAGGAGACCAGGTAATGATTACCGCCACGTGGAGCTGTTTGATCTTGAGAGGAAAGAGTTTACAGAGTTGACTCGTTTAGTGGCGCCGGAGAGTCACCATTTGAACCCGTTCCTCTCCCCTGATGGGTCACGAGTTGGTTATCATAGCTGCAGAGGTCAAGCTAATGGACGGAGAAGTCCTTTGCTTTTTCTTGAGAACATCCAAACTACAACAAATGATCTCTCTCTTTTCAGAATCGCCGGTTCGTTTCCGTCGTTTTCTCCGGAAGGTGATAGGATCGCGTACGTCGAGATGCCTGGTGTGTATGTGGTGAAGCCTGATGGTTCGGGGAAGCGTGAAGTGTACGGTGGGATGGCGTTTTCTACGGCTTGGGATCCGGTGAGACCAGGAAGGGTGTACACTAGCTCAGGTCCAACGTTTGCTACAGAGAGAACAGAGGTTGATATAATCTCCATTGATGTTGATGCAGTAGACAAGTCTTCTTCCGTGAGAAGGCTAACGACAAACGGGAAGAACAATGCTTTCCCTTGGCCATCTCCTGACGGGAAGCTGATCGTGTTTCGTTCTGGTCGGTCTGGTCACAAAAACCTTTACTTGATGGATGCTGAGAAAGGAGAAACTGGTGGTCTTTGGAAGTTAACGGAAGGTGCGTGGACAGACACTATGTGCAGCTGGTCACCTGATGGAGAATGGATCGCGTTTGCATCAGATCGAGAAAACCCTGGCTCAGGAAGCTTCGAGATGTTCTTGATCCACCCGAACGGAACAGGGTTAAGGAAGCTGATCCAGAGTGGCACTGGTGGGAGAACTAACCATCCGATATTTAGCCCGGACAGTAAAAGTATTGTCTTTACATCTGATTACGCTGGGATATCAGCTGAACCGATCTCAAACCCGCATCATTACCAACCATATGGTGATATCTTCACGGTGAAACTGGATGGCTCTAATTTAAGGAGGCTGACGCATAACTCTTATGAAGATGGGACTCCTGCATGGGCTCCTCGGTTCATCAGCCCAAATGACGTGGTGTTACGCAGGAAGAATGATTCAAGTTGCGCATTCGACGACTGTCACTGGCTCAATAAGAACCCAACACTAAAAGGCAGCAAAATCTCATGTTAATATGTGTATGATTAGTTGATTACACGACCATTTGAGTATCCTTTTTCATAAATCTGTTACTCCACTGTAAGATGTATTCCAGCATGTGGAACTCTTAGTTATAGACTTGTACGAGAGACTGTCGATGTATATGCATATCATATCGAATAATACTGTGTGATATATGCACAAGACTCTTGGATATATATATATCATATTCTGAAACCCTCTTACTCATTTGGAGGGTTTACGGCGGGAGCGGGAAGGAGTTATAAAGTAGCCTCCTCTTCTCACTGGGATTTTTGTTTGTGTGAAAGAGGAGGAAAGAGTAATGGCGCCAGTTCTTCAGAGCACACAGCCATGGGTTGAGAAATAGTACGATTTTTCTTTACTGATTTTTTTTTCTTCCCCTCCGATAGAACTTGTGTCGGATTTTAATTGAACTTTTATTTATCGGTTTGGTTTTCAAGCCGGCCGAAGCAGGTGAAGGATGTGGCGCATCAGGAGGAGGTGGTTCGGGTCCTCACCAACACTCTCGAGACTGCTAACGTAATCTGACAGAACACACTCTTATATCTCGAATTATTACATTTGATTTTTAATTACAAGTGTGGAAACCCTAAATGTCGGATTCGGACCTCAATTCTGGGTTTTGTTTCGATGATTTGCTTTTTCTCGTTGCAGTGTCCACACATGCTCTTTTATGGACCACCAGGAACCGGGAAAACCACTACTGCACTTGCCATCGCCCACCAGCTATTTGGGTATACGCTCAAACTCTTATTTGAAGTAGTTGCTGATTGATATTTGATTGATTCATTTGAGTTTGCTGACTCGTATGAGAGACCTTGTGACCTCTAGTATCATACATCCATGTTTGTGATTTGGATAACTCATAAAATTTAATGCGGATGCATTATGACAGTTCACTCTCTTACTGTGTGGTTGCATTATGATCTACTAAGTTTTCCATTTAGGTAGCTAGAGACAGTATACTTGAATTCATTTAATTATAGCCATTATGTGGAGTTGATTTGTAAGTTTTTATGTTTGAAATTTGGAGACTTTGATCCTCTTTCAAGCAAATTGAAGCTGTATTGTCGTGTTCTTTCTTCCATTGGTGTGTCTCAGATTGGTTAATTTTAGCTTCTTTTGGGGTTCGTGTAACAAATATACATTTGATGTGATTGCTTCTTTATTGCTTGAGTTTTATGTGAACCAACTAAAGTTTTTTTGTTAATTACAGACCTGAATTGTACAAGTCTAGGGTGTTGGAGCTGAATGCTAGTGATGACAGAGGGATTAATGTTGTTCGGACAAAGATCAAGGATTTTGCTGCTGTTGCTGTTGGGTCCAGTAACCGGCAAGGGTATGCAAATTCAATTGTCTTTTTGGCTTTTTCAAGTTTCCTTTTTTTTGTGCCAGTTCATCGTTTCTGCTTATGTGTGTAGTCTGTATTTCATCTAAGACCATTATTATTATATTTCAGAGGCTATCCTTGCCCATCATTCAAGATCATCATCCTAGATGAGGCTGATTCGATGACGGAAGATGCTCAGGTACGCTGAACATCTTGTACTTTGAATAATGCGTTTAGCATTAACTATGTGACTGATTGTGCAGAACGCCTTGAGGCGCACAATGGAAACTTACTCCAAAGTCACCAGATTCTTTTTCATATGTAATTATATCAGCAGGTACACAATCTCTTTTATCATGGTACCTAAATGTTGGTTAATTTTTTCTTTCGTTCTTTGCATATGTTTTATGGTTGCTTTCGTTTATAGACTCGTAAGTTTTATTATTGAACTACTAGTAGAAAACACTTTTACTTATTATGAATAACATTTTGTGGTGCTGTGAACTATGATCCCGCCGATTTTAATAACCCTTAACTTTCTTTTCTTGTTCCCAAGGATCATAGAGCCCCTTGCTTCAAGATGTGCCAAGTTCAGGTTTAAACCACTTTCTGAAGAAGTCATGAGTAACCGCATATTGCATATTTGTAATGAAGAAGGTCTCAACCTTGGTGGAGAGGTGTGCACATATGCTTTAATGTTTGCCCTTTCTTTTATTTTGTCTTTGTCAAAACTGCTTATACTACTAGATAATTTCCGTGTAGGCTCTTTCAACTTTGAGCACCATATCACAAGGTGATCTCCGTAGGGCCATCACGTATCTGCAGGTTAGCTGAAACTGTCTGTGAAATGTAGTTGCCTATTGGACGAGATTAACTGTGAAATTTTGATCAATTATTTCTTCTTGTATATATTACAGAGTGGTGCTAGGTTGTTTGGATCAACTATAACTTCTACGGATTTACTCAATGTGTCTGGGGTAAGAATGAAGATAATCCACCTTTTTTGCCAGTGTATAGTAGTTTTCATTGAAAACAAAACTCAAGTCAGATAGTTAATTTTGGATCTCTTTTTGAACCTTTCAGGTAGTTCCTCTGGAGGTAGTGCAGAGATTTTTTACTGCATGCAGGAGTGGCGATTTCGATATTGCAAACAAGGAAGTGGACAACATAGTTGCAGAAGGATATCCTGCATCCCAAATCATCAATCAGGTCTTTCTATTTCCCCTTTTTTTTTTATATGTTGCAGGTTTAAGTCTCGCAATTGTGGTTATATAACCACTTCTACAAGTCTTCTTTCAGTTATTTGATATAGTCGTGGAGGCTGGTGATGACATAACGGACAATCAAAAGGCTAAGATCTGCAAATGCCTAGCTGAGACAGATAAGGTGAGACTTCTCTTCTGCTGGATTCTCTTTTCCTCTATGCTGTTAGTTAAAGACTCATGTGAGAACAGTTGCCATGATCTCTGCTCATTTGTATCACAAGTTTTGAGTCGAGTTCAAATCTTTAGACTCGTGTCTTTCTTTGTCATTTGGATCTTTTAGATATGTTACAGTCTTAGTTAAAGAGTGTCTCATTATGTTCCCTTTTCGATATGCATGCAGCGACTTGTAGATGGTGCGGATGAGTACCTGCAGCTTCTAGACGTGGCAAGCAATACAATTTGTGCACTCTCAGAAATGGCACAAGACTACTAAAGCAAATAACCCTCTAAAGAAGCTCTGCATCTTGGTTTGAATTTTGGTTGTGCTTTGAAACGGACATATCTATCTATGAATTGTCATAATGACACTCGTCGATTTATTTATTTATTTAATGTTGACAAAAAAAGAATAGAAATTCCCTTAGATAGCCGTTTTAGTTTGTTTGTCACAAAAATAGCTTTGAAGGAAGAAAATGATCAAAATGTTTTTGTTAGAAGCTAAAAAAATTCATTTATATGCATTTATATCCCTAGGGTTAACTAATTTGGACTTTAGGGTTTAGAGTAAAGAGGTGGGTTTGGGGTTAGGGTTTCAAATTTTAATAAAATAAATAAAAAAAAAGTTAAATTTTTTTTTAAAAAAGTCTATTTTGATCATTTTATTTTTTTTAAAGTTATTTTTGTGACAAAAACTTAAAAAAAACTATTTAAGAGAATTACCAAAAAAAAAAATTAGGAGGTTACAACTGAAAAAAAGTTTGGGAGTCAATTGCAGACAGAACCTGATTCTGCTGTTACCGTTTCGTGTTGTTAGAAACAGATGTGTTCGGTAAAAAAGGAAAATACTTTTTGTGACGTCATATATAATCATAAAATTAAAAAACAAATGGTGGTATTATTTAATTCAAATTTATGCTTTTCAATCAATATAGTAATATTGTATACTTTTTTTACTAAAGAGACATACCTATTCAATATGTGTGAGATCCTCCCAAAATGTTAATAAAATAAAAGTGGATTTAATAACGTAGATACTCAACATCCACATAAAAAAAGAAGAAGGTTTGGATTCACATCCAATCTATATAGAAAAAATATATGCCACATATAAATTCTGTCAACAAAGATTAGTTTCACACAAAAAGAAAACTGTTTGTAAACTGGTTTTACGTTCTAAAAATAATCGGGTCTTAAACTATAAGTACTAAGTTGTTGTAATAACCCTTCAAGAACTAATCAGATAAACGTTGTGTTTGTTTCTCAATGGTCGATGATGATGGGGAAGGCTCTTTCAAGAAACCCGGAGCTGTGCCGTTTAACTGGGAGATCCGACCCGGTATTCCCAAGACCCGAGATCCGACACCCGATGATGATGTTCCCACTCTCCTTCACCCTCCCAGAAAACTCTCTCCTCTCCGATTAAATCAACTTCCTCCGTCGTCACCTCCGTCTTCTCCCAAACCACGCGCGGTCTCTCCCTTCGCTCCTCCTCCGTATTTCAAGGCGAAAACGCCGCCTGCTTTGGGACCTCCGCCTCCGTTTTGGCGAAGTTCATCAGCTCGAGTCAAACTAGATTCCGGTTCTGCTTTGCCACGGTGGCGTCTTCTCAAGTCGTTGATCGGGATGAAGAAGAGTAAGAGCCGCGACGTGAAGAAGATCGGTGAGGATTCTGATGACTTGTACGAATCGGGGACGACGTTTTCGCCGTCGGAAGGTTCAAGCAGGGGATCGGTAGCCACGAGCTGGAGTTCGCAGCAGTCGTCATCGTCTTCTTCTTCTTCTTCTTCTTCGTCTCTGAAACGTAACGAGTCGGATCTAAGCTCGTCTGAGAGAAAAGTCATATTAATGATGGCTCGTGAGCACCTCGGTTAGAGTAATTGTATATACATATGTTTCTTTCTCCTTCGTTCAATATGGATTTTTTAGAATAAGAAACCTTTCCTGTAGCTTACGTTACATTCGTTGACCATAAACTAAGTAACATAGTCAATGACACACCAGTTGCAAATGACCTTTTTTTAATATAGAGAACTGTTTTTGATTTTACAATGATGATTCAAGAGAGTTTTGATACTACATGACGACACTAACTTATAACAACACTATGGTCTTAAAGGCAATAACTTCGCTCAAATAATTTTGGAAACTGATAAGCTAAAGAGATAGGTTTTAGTTTAAGCCTAAGCCAGACCCGGATCCAGAACCAGTGGAAGACCTAACCATCGGGTGACTAAATGGAGGTTGGTTGATGGATGCTGCTGATGCACCTGCAGGGTTATTATTAAGTTGGTTGTTGCCAAACATGACGTTTGTTGAAGGCGTTGATCCTGCGTTGGTCTGTATCGCATTAAGAGGCAATCTCGGGCCGAAGGAGAATGCTTGTTGTTGTTGTTGTTGTTGGCGTGCCATGAACTGCATCTGCGCATGAACTTGTGGGTTATTGCTGAATCCCGGGATAATGCTTGGTTGAGAAGAGGAAGCTGAAATTTGCTGCTGTTGTTGTTGCTGGAGGAGAGTATTGATGTTGTTACCACCACCTGCGGGTAGAGATATCCCTTGGAGATTATTATTATTGTTATTAGTCTGTAGAGAGATTCCTCCAGGTGTTGATCCAAATCTTGCTGAGAGCATACGTGCTCGTTCTGCAGCAAATCTCTGACGGGTTTTCTCTACTTGTTCGCATTCTTTCATCAACAACGTTTCGATTTCTGCAAACTGCTTTAGCTTCAGCTCCATTCTCTTCAGCTGCACATCAGCAATAAACACTATCAACAAATCAAATCAACCAAACCATCAACAAGGTTCTGCTATATACACCTGGTGATTTACGATATTTGCAGAAAGCCTTTGGATTTCACGTTCCTCATGATCAGCAAACAACTTTGCTTTTGTTGCTGCAGCTGATAGACCGGCTCTAAATGCAGCCATGACCTTGTCCTGTGGCAAAGGAGTCGGTGCTTCTGCTCCGTTTTGGCATGGTGTTTCTTTTACCATCAAAGGAGATATGTATTGACCATTAGGTTAAAAACAGAGGAGCCAAAAATAATTACTGTGAAGTCGACAATCAAGCAACTGCCTTACCATCAAGCTGCTGATTTTGTCCATCAAGTAAACTGGGATCTTTTCCTTGCAAGCCATCAGATTTCAACCTTGATAGATTGAAAAGTTTCAGCATAGTCCATAAGATGTATAGAAAAAGAAGTTGGAATGAAAGCAACCACAAAGACTTAGAAAACGGATAGAGATCACCAAACAGACTAACCTATCATCCGCAGATAAAACCATGAGGGACTCATGGGCACAGGACGAAGCAACTCTAGGTCCAACAGCTGATGCCAAAAATGCTACCTAAAAATGTTTCGGTATCAGAGGATCATCATATCCCCACACTCAGTTAATAGAGGACCAACTTTTTCACACTCTAACAGGTGTGATCATAAAGGATAATGAGAACCGTATATGAATTCTGCAGCGAATAAAATTCACAAACCAATGCCATAACCGGATTCGGAGACTTCACAAAAGGAAGATTGATCTCAGTGTCACATTGTTGCTCAGAAGATCCTGCCAACGCAAGTCGACAATGAGTATGGCAAGTCAAAGCAAGTCTAAAGCTAAAAACTGTTTGTGATGAAGTAAACAAAATCACCAGGTAAAGCCCCATTTGAATCTTCTCTTCTGTGGTCATATCCATTTGTAGGGTTTGCAGGATCAGTTACACCTGGAAGCTCAACATTATCCAAAAGACCATCCTCCACAGGTAATCGAAGAAAATGAAGAATGCATTGAGCTTTTGACTTGGAACCAACATGGTCCGCAATCTGAACCCAGTTTTCATTGTAGAGTTCCACAGCTTCAAGAAGCAAGAGAGTTTCCTGATCACTCCAATTGTCTCCATCTTGATATCTGTAATCTTTGGTTGTGTCCACCCTTACAAAGTCAATACAAGAATGTCCAGCAACAAATCTTGCATGGTGAAAACAATCAGAGCATAAAAGTATATCCTCCTGAAAAACAGAGATGATGACCCTTTAGTTTGTAGTGCTCAAATACACGCAAATAGTAAGTAAGATAAGGTTTTGTGAGTCTTATCACATCTGCTAAAAATCAGACAATGAAACACAAAGCACTGTAAGTAGAGGAAGCAGGATAAGAACCTTCTTTTGCGATTGAAAGTACACCGTTGGAAGTGGTCGAGAACAATGGTTGCAATGGTTATCGCACAGGTGTTCACGAATTCTTATGTCCAAGTCAGGGAGGTCACCATCCGAACATGACACGGATGAATAGACTTCATCTGCCTTGTGTCTACAGATGGGCTTGTCAAATTTGATCAAACTCTCAATAGATGTTAAAGCAGTAGATGGCACATGGACTTCACCATTTGAATCCTCCCTAACATCTGATAAATCCCTAGAAGGCTCAGGATGGCACTGGGAAGTGGCACAGTAATTGATTATTCCCCAGTGATCAAGAAAACGGAAAACTCGTGCAAAATCTTCAATGTCAACACCATCTACCAATCCTTGGCAATCAGAAATCGTTAGTGTCCTTTCAGGGTTATCAATATATTTTAAGACAATGGCGTTCCTGAATTTCATATAACTTTCTGGTGTATGATTAGGCGATTTTCCAGAGAAGAACTGTGGCACCACTTGCCTCTCAAGCCGATCCACTGTGTTTGGTGCAAACCAAGCTGCTCAAATGGGAACAAAATGAACAGAAAATAAAAGATTAAGAGAATACATCTGAGCTACAAGACTAGCCAAAGTGAAATTTAGAAGGAAAACACTTTGCATAACCATTCAAGGTGAACATAAGACACCTAGGAATATTCAAAGCCAGCGTAACACAAACCAGGAATCAGAAACTAGATAAACGAAGATTATAACTAAATGCATTTAGGAATATACCAACATAAAGCCCTGTTAAGACATCTTAGAGAAAGATCACAAGTATGACAACATAGTTAACCACTTACATGTCTTAAATGTATATGCAAATTCATGAGCTGAATGGCAATAAAAACGAACCTGAATGCATAGGCAAGACATGAACCTTATCCCCAAACCGTTTAACAACTCCTTCTCCTTCCATAATAAGTGGTGGAGAGATAACATACGCCGAAGACACTCCATCACTCCCCTCAGGATCAAGAGACACAGAATCAGCCGGTACAGTAGACAACGCCTGCAACTGCCCATACGAAATATTCTCCAGAGCTGGGAGCGAGCCTTGCCCTTTACTCTCCCCAATCAAACCAGCTCTCTCAGCCGCCACAACAGCCGTTACGGAGGCGTGTGGCCGGATCACCACGCGCCTTACCACGGAGGGGAAACCAGAGATGCGAGTACCGGAATCTTCAACTACCTCCCCGCCAATACCGGGTCCCGGATCGGGAGTTGCTCCTCCGTTTTGGTGAAGCTCATCGGCATTATCAGCATCCTCCATCTCCTCGTTGTTGTTATCCTCGTCTTCTTCCTCCATGTCTTCCTCCTCTTGCTTCGGTTTCCTCCCACCTCGCTTCCGCCGTTTCCATCTCCCTCTTTTATCTGCGACGGAGCTCAAAACGGAAAATCAATTCGGACCCGTAGATACGATCTATAAGGGTAATTCAAATCCCAATCAAAAATTGGATTTTGAGGGAGATGAAGATGGAAAGTTGTTTCCTTTTTGCAATTTACCTTCAGAAGCTGGCATTTTTGTGGGTGAAGATGCGTGGCGTCTCTGATTCGTGAGAATTGAATTAAAGCAAAGAGCTTTAAATTATAGAATTGCTGCTTTCTTCGTCCGTATCCTCTATGCTACGAGTCCCTCTCGTTTCCAGCTTACGAGCAACACAGCAAATCTTCTTTCGCCATTGTATTCGCTAGTCTCTGTGTACTTATTCATTATCAAGGACGACCTAACCTTCTTGCCAAGCTAGAGGGTTTGTAGGACCGAGGTCTGACTTCAAAATTCACTAGTTTCGGCTAATCCGATTTCCGGTTCAGCTTCGGTTTAAGTTTTCGCTTGGTAAAAAAAAAACGGATCAATTCTATAGTTCGGTTTAATTTTCTGGTACGATTTTGATACATTAAAGATCGGTTAAGCGTCGCGCATAAGAAGTGGTGTGGTTCCGTTAACAAGCAACGGCGATGAAGAGACCTCGAGCCCCATCTCCACCGTCGATCTCCTCCGCCGCAAAACCACCACTCTCTCCCCCGCTTACACCGATTCTCAAACAGAAGCTACACAGAACAGGAACACCGAAGTGGCTCCCACTTAAACTCACCCAAAAGGAGCTCACGTTACCGTTAACTTTCCCGACGGGTCAAACATTCCGGTGGAAGCAAACCGGACCGGTTCAGTACAGCGGATCGATCGGTCCTCACCTCGTCTCTCTCCGACAACGCCCAGGAGACGACACAGTTTCGTACTGCCTCCATTGCAGCACAAGCCCTAACTCCGCAGAGCTCGCGCTGCTCGATTTTCTCAACGCTGAAATCTCGCTAGCCGAGCTATGGTCTGATTTCTCTGAGAAGGATCCTCGTTTCGGAGAGGTGGCGAAGCATCTACGTGGCGCGCGTGTGCTGAGGCAGGATCCGTTGGAGTGTTTGATACAGTTTCTGTGCTCATCGAACAATAACATCGCGAGGATTACGAAGATGGTGGGTTTCGTCTCGTCTTTAGGGTTGTATTTGGGTGAGATTGAGGGGTTTGAGTTTCATCAGTTCCCGTCGTTGGACCGGTTATCTAGGGTTTCTGAGGATGAGCTTAGGAAGGCTGGTTTTGGATACAGGTGGGTTGATCACTATCTAAAGTTACTGCCTTTCAATCATATCATCCTTATAGCTTGAAGGTTGTGTACATTCATAGCATTGGTTGAGGCTAATGTTTGTTTTCAGCTAGATAATCATTACATGGCATGTTTCTTTGATTGGTTCTGTTTTAAAGTAGGGAACTTTGATTTTTGGTTTATATCTTGTTGTGGTGAGCAGAGCGAAGTACATTACAGGTACAGTAAGTGCTTTGCAATCAAAGCCAGGTGGTGGCGATGAATGGCTTCTGTCTCTACGCAAATTGGATCTTCAAGATGCAATTGCTGCTTTGTGTACATTGCCTGGTGTTGGTCCAAAGGTAGCAGCTTGCATAGCTCTGTTTTCTCTTGATCAGCATAGTGCCATTCCCGTTGACACGCATGTCTGGCAGGTAATATTACTTGATTGAGATCAAACTATAGCTAGTTGGCATTTTGGGGGATGGCTGAAGTAGCTCTTTTGTTTTTGTTTTTGTTCTGGGGGTGATGAACCAGATAGCCACAAGGTACCTTGTGCCAGACCTTACTGGTGCCAAACTGACGCATAAACTCTGCAGCAGAGTGGCAGAAGCATTTGTGAGTAAATATGGGGAATATGCTGGTTGGGCACAAACATTGCTTTTCATTGCTGAGTTACCTGCACAGAAAGCTCTCTTGCAGTCCTTTTCCCAGCCCATCCAACTAGACGAAATTGAAGAAAATAAAAAGTAATGAAGCTAGCTTTGACCCAAGAAAGTCTTTGATAGAGAGAGCATCGTTTAGCTTCTTCACCAGTTTCTCTTAGGAAATTCAAACCTTGATTTGTACTTGTATAACTTTTCATTCATACTCCTGATTGTTTGTATTCTCTTCGCAAATCTATGTCACGTATCTAGATTCTACTCAGCAGCAGGCTAAATCGATTTATAAAGATTCATTTTTATGGTTTTGCTAACTGAAGATGTGATGTAAGACTGCATAACTAATGATATCTCGCATTTTTCTTTGATTCAAACTTTATACTTTGTGATGTACAACAGTACAAGCATTGCATAAACAAAAGTATAAAACTAATCAAATTACTGTAGTGGGTGTCCTAAAAAAAATTGAAAAAGACCACTCTAGTAGCCCATAGGTGATAGGCCCATTAATAGGCCCATATCGAAGTGGCGAAAGCGGCTGGAGTTTCTTCCAAGCCACCGTCGAGTTTACTTACTCACTTTCTCTCTCTCTCTCCTCCGTCTCAGATTTCTTCACCGTTAGGAAAACTCCTTCAGAAAACCCTAATCTCGCGATGTCGGTAAGTTGATCAGTAACAGTCTCTTGTTTGATTGATACTTTATGATGGTGACTAATCGATGGCGGCGATGCAGATCTTCGAGTACAATGGAAGTGCCGTCGTGGCTATGGTTGGGAAGAACTGCTTCGCAATCGCCAGTGATCGTAGGCTCGGTGTGCAGCTCCAGACAATCGCCACCGATTTCCAGAGAATCTCCAAGATCCACGATCGTGTCTTCATCGGCCTTTCTGGCCTCGCCACCGATGTGCAAACACTGTAAGAAGTTTTCTAGATGTTTTAATTTGCTTCTTCTCATTTTTGAACTTGTTAAAGAGATTTTGATTTTTGGGGATTGAAGGTACCAGCGCTTGGTGTTTCGTCATAAGCTGTATCAGCTTCGTGAAGAGAGAGACATGAAGCCTGAAACTTTCGCTAGTCTTGTCTCTGCCATTCTTTACGAGAAAAGGTCTGTGCTTTGTGTTGTTTTTTACTTAGCTTGACACTTTGATTCTGGTTAGGAGTGAGATTGATTAGTTTTGTATCTGAATCATGACTTAGAAAGATCTCTTTTGTTTCAGATTTGGTCCTTACTTATGCCAACCAGTGATTGCTGGCTTGGGAGAAGATGACAAGCCCTTCATCTGCACCATGGACTCCATTGGAGCCAAGTAAGCTCATATCCTTCTCTTATTTGCATCTTTGTTTCGTTAAGACGTAGTTTCTCACCTACTCAATGTCATGTAGCTTTGTTAGTCTAGTAAGTGTAATTCTTGTTACTTATAGAGATGTTTCGTGGATGTTGTTTATTTAACATATGGTTCGAGGTTCTGTTGGAGTTGTTTCTCTGATGATGCACACTCATATGTTTGGTATTCTTATTTGGTTTCACTTGCGTTTGCTGTTTCGAAAAAGAGTTATGTATTGCATTTGCATATCGTTTGTTGGTTGATATAATGCTGGAGATGTTATCAATACTTGTGGCGCTATATTGTTAAAATGCAGGGAGTTGGCTAAAGATTTTGTTGTATCTGGAACTGCTTCAGAATCACTGTATGGTGCCTGCGAAGCAATGTACAAGCCAGATATGGTTTGTCTACTATCAACTTATCATCTGTTGTTTGATTACCAAATCCCTTTAATGCTAATTCGTAAATTACCACAGTCCTGCGTTGAAGTTTGGAAGGTTTAAGGTTCAGTGTTGCTATATATAAAAGTAAAGTCTTTAATTTGTGTGAAAATTTAGGCTGCATAACACTCGTAGGGCTCTCAATAGCCATTATTTTTCTCTTGGATATCTTTAATTGTCCCTTTTGGAAAAGAGGTGCTTGTTAGCCATTATCTTCCAATGTTACTATACCTATGTATCAAGAGACTTGGGTTTAACAAATTTGGAAATTTATCAATCAGGAAGCTGAGGAACTGTTTGAGACGATATCGCAAGCACTTCTGTCGTCAGTTGACCGTGATTGTCTGAGTGGTTGGGGAGGGCATGTCTACGTTGTGTAAGTTTTACAGTTTCTTCTCAATGTGCTTCTTCTGTTGTTTTGTCCCCACAATGTGTTATCTAAAATTAGTTCTTGAAACATACTGTTGTTGGTGATATTGTTGCAGAACACCAACGGAGATTAAAGAGAGGATCCTAAAGGGAAGGATGGACTGATCCGATTCGCCATCATCATCAGCTTCTATCCAATATGTTTTTCGATGTAATCCGGTTTAATCATAGAACCATTCATACTCTGAAGTTATGTTATGACTTTGTGGATGAAGTTTGAATTTCCCCCTCTTTGGATATTTTTTTATTTCAATTCCTAGAGTTAACGCATGTACTGTGTGCCCAATGGTTTCTATCTTCAATTTATTTTTACAAAAAAAAAAGTATTATATATTAATACGGTGAAAAAGACGGGGGAAAGTAACTAAAAAGATTAACACAGTTAACAACCAGAGATCTAAAGCAGTTACAGTGGCTTTTCTCTAATGTCTTGTCCGCTTAAGAATAATCTAAAAGTCGCAAGTTAGTGGTGGTGTGTGAATGTGATGGACTCGTTCTTCACAGGTTTCGTTCATTCTCTTGGAAACTTCTTTGGTTCTCCGCTTGACTTTCTATCTGGAAAATCTTGCAGGTAATTTTCCAAAATCATCGACTTCTATCACTCAATATATCTTCTTCAAAAGTTTAGTTTATTGATTCCTGCTTATCTTACTTGGAAGTTGGAACACAGTTCGCTCTGTCCATCACCGTGGGATGTGCTATGCTACGTCGAGAATTTCTGCGTGGCTAGTCTTGCCAAAGCCGCCTTAATCTTAATCGTAGTTTACTTATTTCTTTTCTTCATCTACATGTTATACAAAATCGGTTTCTGGCATTGTATCATCCACGGTTTCTTCAGTTTCATCTGGGCTTTAGTCTCTTGTTGGTTCTACATCATTAGCCATTGCTGCACTTTCTTCTGCTATGATCTGTTACACACCAAACGCAGAAGACGTCGTAGAAACCGCAGATATTCAGAGGATGGTGATGATTATAATAGTGACGAAGACAATGATGATGATGGATCGTTCAGATACCATAGGTCGAGACGAGAAATGAGAAAAGAAGAGCGTCTTAGAAAGTCTCTGAGACCGAGGAGTCACCGTGTTAGAGTTGGTGTCAGGAAAGAAAGAGAGAATCCTGCTTCTGACTCGGGTTTGAGCCAACATGCTGGTGGTGGTGTTGGTCCTGTACATGGTGTTAGAGTGAGCAGAGAGTCTAAATTCGTAAGGAAAGGTTCAAAACGAAGAGCTCGAGTTCACCATGGTCCTCGTAGAATCTGAAATGAACACTGCCAGTCTCCAAAAATACTTGATGTACTACTGTATATCGTAGTTTGTTGTTTAATAAATATAGCCGCTGATCTTGCTTACAGTAGAGTGTAATGAAAACAACTACTATATCTCTATTTCTTGTCTGAAATTTAAGAAAGTACTCCTTCCCTACCTAGAAGATGACCACACACTCATATAGCTCAAAAACTCACCAATATATATAAGCTTGTCTCTTTTAGAATTGGTGAGCTTTGCTGCAAAACCATTGAAACTTCTTCCATAGCTTCTGACCAAACAATCTCTTACTGAACTTCAGAACCAAACGAAAGACTATTGAGATAAATATACTGCAAGATAACTTGTTTGTTAAAAGTTAATACTGCAAGATTAAGAAGAAGAAGAAAAAGAAAAAGAAATAACATAATAACTACTAGGGTAAAAATATTAAATTCAAACCTTGACTCCAATATTTCTCCAATGATACTTTGATGGTGAGACATAGGAACATAAGCAATCTTTGAAGGAAGAGCTCCCATGTAAAAACAGTGTACACCGGTTCACTGTATTACTGTTAATTACTTCATCCATTTCGTTTTACTTGTCGTTTTAATTTATTTACATATATTAAAGAAACATATGATTTTATATATTTTCTAGAATAAAAACACAATTACCTATACACCTAATCATCTTTCAACCAATAGAAAAATAAAATGGAGAATTTTATTAATAAATTTTACATTGAAACTTTAAAAATGACAATTATTTTGAAATATAAAAATTTCCCTACAACAATTAAATTGAAATGGAGTAAGTATTAATAATGGAGCACTCTTCTTAATCGATGAAAGTTCGAGTAAAAACATCACAAGGAATGATAACTTGCCTCTCTATCATCTTTTGCGGCTATAGAAAATATGACAGAAGCTTATGAGTATTGACTTTGTTTCACTGACTTGGATTTTGTTTGTTTAAGATTTGATTGTGAATTCTTTTTGTAAGGTTCTCATACGGAAAGCCCATAAATTCAGACATAAAAGTATAAAAGATTTTTCAAGTTGAGTAGTTTCAAAAATATATGGCTTATATAAAAAAAATAGATTTTAATCGATTTTAGAAAGTATAAACTGTTGAAAATAAATAAAATAAAGGAGAAAGAGAATATGAGTGAAGTTAATTATTTGTGTTGTTGAAAGAGCAACGTAAGAGAGTAAAAGAAATCACTTCATATTTTTCCTTACCTCATCCTACAAATGATACAACGATTATTTATAGGGGTAAGAAGTCGGTTGTGTTTGACCGACTTACAAGAAAAGACAAAATAGAAAGGATAAACATTATCCTTATGTTAGATAATCATTCAATATTTAATACTCCCCCTTGATTATCTATTTTATATTACGTAATGTCTCGTTAAAAACCTAGTCATGGAAAAACCCGATGGGAT
>MU108176.1:0-16432 GCA_012274485.2 Sinapis alba
TACATTTCCAATTAATTGTTTTAATTTGATTGGTTAATAATTTTATATTTTTATTTATTTAATTTAGTTTTAGAAAAAATAAAATCAAGAACCAACTTACCTTAATAACCAAACAAATAATACTTACCAATAACTAGCACAAATAATTATTTAAAGAAATTGTGTCATCAATACTTAATTTTCCTCAGTTTTAATGTTTTCAATTATATCTAATTAGTATTGTGACTTTTGATAAGTTATAAAAAAATAGATAAAATTTTCAAAATAAGATTATGTATAATAACCAATTTTAGAATTAATGTTGAAATATAATATATATTAAAATATATTTTATTTGTATAAGAGAGATTTAAAAACTTCCTTTACATGTTATATACATAATAAAAACAAAATACAATTAGTGGTTAGTATTTTTTTCATTACTTATGAACTTTATAGATAATAATATACAAAATTATATATATATATATATATATATATATATATATATATATATATATATATATATATATATATAACTTAGAGTAAAAGTAACTCTAGATAAGAAACATATATACGTTTTTCTATTGACAAATATATATAAAATCATTATTTACAATGAATGGTATACGAAAAATAGATATAAACCAATTTCCTTCTAAATGAAATTTTATTTATTTGAACACTTCAAGAGTGTTCACGTTACGTAAACACAAACCAATTTTCTTTTAAATGAAGTTTTATAAATCCAACCTGGAACGGGAATAACAGTTTTGATTAAAAACTGACTCAAACAAAATTATTCTTAAAAAACTTTCAAGCTAGTTTCATTCAATTTATCACTCCGAGCAAGTTTTGCCAATTTGGAATCTAATTCCTTAAATATTGATTAGCGTTCTCACCATTAACACAAGCTACATAAATGTGAGATTCACCTTATTGCCTTGGATTTCAGAACTTTATGTGATGTCTCCGAAGTAGTTGTCTCCCGATAAACTAATCGAGCTTATAATCTATCCGACAATGAAGCGTATGCAAAAAAAAAAGACAGAAAGATCCAAATTCCAAACTCTTACCCAAATAGAAATTGAAGATCCAACATGTACACCTGACTCAGCCTCCACGAACCGTACAAGAAAACGGGTTGAATTTTTTACCCACCTTGTCAAGCAAGCCTCTAAACACATGCCCAATAAATCAAGCTACACCACAACAAGAGATCAAACGAACAATTAGCGCACCAAGAAGTGAGTTACAATTAAATGTAGACCCCGAATGGCCAATGACTCCCAAGAATCATCCTGACATTTACAACCTTCAAAAACCGAAGAGCCAAAAATATACCGTAAATACCCAAAACTTTGGTGTCATCAAAGTTGGTGCACATTTTAACACCGGGAGACCAAACTTCCAAACTGGAACACCGTCATCTTCAGTTGGAGTATCTGGACAGAGAGCCGTGAAGTAAAGGATTCAAAGACAGGCAGCACATCAAAAGGCCACCGAAGGAGGCTATAGACGACCCCAGATATACCAACCCTATGAACCCACACGAGCGGACCAGGGACGCACATCAACTCCTCCTGCATACAATGCCTCAGGTCTCGTCTCTGCATTAAGAAATTTTCAGAGCTGTCTTGATTACATAGTATGAGAACATAGTATCACTGACACCAATAAAGGGTCGAAGAACCCACCGCCATAATCGAAAGAGTCATCGCCTATATGACAAATAGAGAACGCTACTAAGCCACACGGTGACTCAAACCTTCACCTACTTCAATGATGGAGAAGCTGAAGAAGATCAAAAGATTGTAAAATGATCCACTCCCCAAACCCTAAAAGCCGACTGCGACTAAGAACCCCCACCTCCACGACCTCGCCACATGCCAGAAGAAACCAAATCATCCCCGGACACCACCCTTACCGATCAGAGGACGCGCTGGAGCAAAAACCTAGGATCATAGAATGTGTGCATATAGACAGAGTACATGGAATCTAGTAGCAGCAAAGAAGAAAATGAGATAATCAAGAATAGAAGAACTTTTGGCGCCAGCAAGCGCGCATATACGCTGCTCGTCGCCGAAACTTAGCTGAATCTGATTTGCATATCGGCAGAGAAGACGGGGGATATAGTAGCAGCAAAAGAGAAAATGAATTAATCAAGAACATAAGAGTCTTTGGCGTCAGCAAACGATCGCCGATGCTTAGCTGGAACTGATTTGAACTTTAGAAAGAATGGAAGGTGAGAAAAAAGTGTTAATCAACTTTTTTATATTTCAAGTCATGTCTAATGTATACCAAATTGATTTACGAATAAATAAAAAAATAAAAAAAATAAAAGATCTTCTTTATGGTTGTCTTTAAAATTGTATGTTTTGTTTTATAGTATCTTGTATAAAATTTTGGGAGAAGAAAGTAACTAGATTTATGGCGCAGATTTGAATTTTATATAAGAAACAATAAATTATCATAGTTCCTTTAGTTTTATTATATTTGTAAAAGCTTAATGTTTATCTTAAATTAATGAATAAAATTAGAATTTTTTTTTTTTTTTTTTTTTTTTTTTTTTTTTTGAATTCTAGACCTATTCTCTCCAACCTCTCACTAAAGTTTTGGTTAATTGTATTTTATCTCCGGTGGCCGGCGGATTATTACCGTCGGCCATCAATCCTTTTTTTGTTTTTTTGTATCTGGTGATGTTTCTTGTAATATATTATCACATGGGTTTTATGTCTTGTTTGTGAAATAATCTTCGAACTAATATGTTCGACTTTTGTTCTTCCGTTTATCGGATTTAGTGTTCGCTGTGGCGACTTATTTTCCGTTGCGGATTTGGACTCCGGTTTCATCCGATTTTGTTTTGTTTTCTTTTTCGCGTACTTAATCTAAAACTCGATTTGCTTTTATTGGGTAGTATATTTCAAAGGAGATGCTCTGATTCCTCTTTCTTGGAAATCAGACTTCGCTCACTAAAGTCTCGCCAGTTTGGCAAGGGTGAAGCTTTCCTATTGAAGAGGTTGAAGATGAAGATGGATTAAACTCAATCATTTGGAAGAGATTCAGTAGAGTTTGGCGCTTTGCTTAGCGGTCCAACAAAGGATCCTCTTTCCGGATAGATAGAGCCTTCCCAGCGTAAAATATCCAGAGAAGTGTGATTACTCAATCATGAGCGTCGAAGAAAAGCGGAAAAGATCATAGCGAGTACAAGTAATAAAAAAAATTGAAGCATGCCGGAATCTGAAATTATCACCGGAGAAGACGACGGAATAATAATTGGCGGTGTAAATCTGATTTGCATGTTTTCAATTTGACACGTGGTCTGTTCTGAAAAAGTTTTCATTGTAATGGTTTATGTGTGTTATTTGTACTCCCAATGTTTGAAGCTTAATAAAAGCTTTGTCAACAAAAAAAAAAAATTAGAAATTTTATTTTTTATATGTCAAAAGTATTTGAATTTTGATGTGTAAAATTTGATTTGCCATTTACACTATAAAGTCTATTCAAGGATTTAATAAGTTATAATATGTATTATAATGTGGAATATAATTTTAAAATAGATTAAACTAATTTTTAATTACAAATGTTGTAAATGTTGTAAGATATAGTTTAATATGTATTGTGTTAATTTCAAATATTTTATATTTATATGTAAAAGTAATATATTTATATTCATACAAAAAATATTTATGTCTTGGAATTTTATAAATAAATTTTAAAACAAATATAATTATATGACATTTAAACAAGGGCTTTTTGCAAAAATGACTCAAAACTTGAAGTCAATTGTAAAACTAACCCATGATTTTTTTGAAACTTTCACTTTCCTTTTTCACCCTAGAATTTTGGATCATTCACGAAAATGTCATTTTTTCCGAAAATGATTGTATTACCATATTATCCTTATTTTCATCAAGTATTTACAATATTGTCATTGGCTTCAATACACCAACAACCATGAACAACCAATTTGAAGCTTTTAATGCTTCTAAAAATAGATTTTGACTTTATTTTTTCATTTCTTATGCACAAAAACTTTATCTCTTTTACTTTCTCTCTTTATTCATCCAAAAACACAAGATTTTGATTCAAAATTTTGTAAGGTTCATAGAGCCATTTAAGCTCATGATTCTTGGTCATTAACGAGTGGGTCGCTCAACTTGGTCATTTTTGTGGTATTGGAAAAGTTATACAAGTTATCTTAGTGGTAAATGTATGAAATCAATTTTTTACCCATATTTGTTCGTCCATAAAACCTCCACATAAGTCTTCTCGTTGGAGAAGACTTATACGAAAGTCTTCTGATCAAAGAACATGTTAGTTTTGCAATTGACTTTCTTTGTATCTTTTTGAAACGACTTATATGGAAGTGGAAAGACTTCCTGGAAGGGGAAAGATTTCATGGAAGTCTTTTGGCAAAAAATAAGCGAGAAGACTTACAGAGAAGTCTCCTACACCCTAAATTAACAATACGACGAGAAGACTTACAGCGTAATATGTTTTAGTAGACTTAAGTCTTCTAATACCCTAAAAAAATAACAAACTAAATATCAGTAAACATTTCACTAAACTTAAAATCAACTCCAAAATTGTTTAATATACACAAAACTAAACAAATATATGTAAAAAACGATTTTTCAAAAACAATTGGTTAAGCTTCCAAAATCTAACCCTAAAGTATACATACAATACTATAACATATGTTTCCAAACCCTAGACCAAAGAATATCGTGAATACATTCACTCATCTATGTTGAAAACAATTCAATTTTACTAGATTTTAATTTATATCATTTACAAATGTTTATTATTACATGATTTAGATTTTTTCCCCATAAAAATATTTTTATATAATTTATAAATTATTTTTAAGATTTATTAAACGAGAAGACTTACATGTAAGTCTTCTCAGAAGACTTACAAAATCACATAAGACTTAAAAAAAATAATAGAAAACTTAAATAGACTATAAAGGTAAAAACGCATAATGTTTTTTTTGTCATAAGAGGTTTATTGTAATTTCACTATCCTTTTAGGTTATTTTTGCATTTGATTGATGTTTGGATACACTTTTGCATTTGAATTCAAGTTTTAGTTTGGTTTTGGCAATTTGACTTTTAAACAAAATATTATTTTAGGTAATTTATGTTGTTTTGAAATTGTTTAATCTATCTTTTCAATCTGTTTCAATAAGATGTTTATTTTAATTATTATTTGCAAATAAAAATTTAAATATTTTTACAATTATATTTCATGTATAACTGTTTAATACAGGGACATTTGATCCAATAATTTTTTTTATTATTTAATGATATCAGTCTGTATGATATAATATTTTAAACTATATATTACAAAATAAAATGTACATATTTAATTTTTTTTGCAAATATGACTCAAAACTTCAAATCAATGCAAATATGACCTGTGTTTTTTTTTTTGAACTTTTATTTGCCTTATTCACTCTTTGGGTTATTCATGAAAACGTATTAATTTTTTTCTGAAAATAAATGTTTTACTTAGTCTTTCCCATCTTTATCAAATACTAGGGTCGGTCCGCGCTACGCGCCGAATGTGCTTGACATGTACAATAATAGTATATGATTATGGTTTTTAAGTATATGATTATGGTTCTTAAGAATGTTTGGGCATGGAAAAATTATATATGTTAAGATTTATTATGTTTTATTATGATGGTTATGTCTATATTAATAGGATGTGGTATATAATATTTAAGGGTTGGATGAGGTTAATGTGTTCTTCTTGTTGTATATTTTTTATGTTTTTGAACCCATAATTGGTTTGTTAACTATGGTTTGTTATATTTTGGGTTCAAAAGAATGGGGTTTGTGGGTCTTATAATTAATATTTGTATGGATAGCTTGGGCTGTAAAGGATTACATTTGGTAACGGTTTATGATAGGTTGAACATGTTACTAAAGCGGAAAGTAAAATAAAGAAAGTTGTAACATAAAATAATTAGGTGTTATTGAAGTTAACTAAGAGTTTCAGAAGGTATGTGATCTTATCAAAATTACTTATATTATTAAAAAAATCGGGCAGTTTAGTTCTTTCAGATAATTTAGATAATTTTAAAACATTTTGAATTAAAAAATATTCGGTCAATTTATTAATTTTAATACTAATTTTTTGTTGTTTTTTTTTGGTTCGATTTCAGTACAAGTTTAAGTTCAGTTTGAGTTTTTCATTTCTAGATATATGTGGACGGTTTGGTTTGGTTGTTTGTGAACATTGATTCAGTTTTAAATTCAGAATTTTTAATTCTATTTTGGTTTGATAATCGGTTATCAGTTCATATACTAAGTAAGAATAATTAGTGTTTTATTTATTTTGTGGAATTTCTTGTGTAAACATTTTACACTCTTTATTTTTTAATATAATGATTTTTAATGTGATGTTTAGAATTGTGACGCGAGTAATCATCTACCTTTGCAGCTTTACCACCAATTCTTTGTATTCATCTACTACATTGTGTGATTTTTTCCAGAACTTGATTCATAACTTTTGATTTCTTCGATCATAACTTTTGGTATTCAACTTTTGATTTCTTGAATTGCCTATGTCCTTGCTCAGCCAACAATTTTGCTTATTCAGTATGAGTGAATGTTAATATATTTATAAAATATTACGGCTGACAAAAAAAAAACTGACAATTTTTTCAATAAAATATTAACATTTTAGGTGTGGTGGAAAGAAAGAGAATCTGTGAGATTTTTATTAATTTTGATAATGGAAATAGAGATATGACAACATTAGGTGTGTTACAAAAAAAAAGTGTTACAACAAAAAAGAAAAGACAACATAAGGTTACATCTGTTGCTTACAAAATAAAAATGAATTTGGTCATTTGGGTATAATAGCACGTCTGACACTGATTATCTATATTGTATCGGTAATATTCCTCCTTGCGGTAATTTTTTTGTGAATCGACATCACTTTCTTGTAAGCTTCACCGATATAATTAACCTCGCCAGTCCTCTTGGAGAAATGTATAGTTACGTACGGAGTACTGTTGATTGGGGAACCGGTGGCTTAGTGAACAATCTTTTTCCCGATACAGTCTTCTACTCGTAAATTTGCACTCATTAATATAAGTTTAAGCGGCAAGATGTTTTTGTTTTCTGATGCTATTGTGCTTCCAGATTGTAGAAACTTCTTTGATCCTCTGTAGAGTTCCTCTAGGATTTTGATGGCTCGAGTGAGCATCCCAATTAGAATGTCTGTGTTCAAGCTTCTTTCATGAGCTTCATCGAGAATAATCACAGAGTAACGCCTCAGTAAGAGATCATTCTGCAACAAAAAAAAATTCATACGAAACACCTGATCTTACGTACATTTGAGATGGAAAAAAGGAGTCTATAAAATTACCTTAACTTCACGGAGTAAAATACTTCGGTCATAAAACTTGATACCTGAGTTCTAGCCAATCTTTTTGTCGTACTTACCTTGCAAAACGACTTCTTGGCCGAGATGAACACCAAGCTCAATGAGCCACCCTCTTGGCAGTGGCGAGGACAGCCACACGACGTGGCTGTGTAATACCGATAACAACACTTGGAGAACTGAATTGCTTTGAGCCAAAACCAGCTTCATAAAGGAACTGAAAGATTCAGAAACAGAATTAGATTAAGCATTGAAACCAAAACCCTCAGATATGAGCAAAACCTGACCTGAGGAACTTGAGTGGTTTTACCACAACAGGTCTTTCCAGAAATCATAACGGTGGGATGATAATTGATAGCCTCCACGATCTCCGGCTCCATCATAATTATAGAAAGATCCTTCCTCGTCTGTTCAACTTCAGCTGGTCTTGAAATATGAACTACAAATGCAGGTCCTTGTACAGTTAAATCTTCACTCTCATTATGTTTTTCGTTATCAAAACCCATTAAAAACCAATCAAACCAAACACATATCATAGCCGAAGTTTTTTTTTTTTTAATGACAAACCATTCTTTGTAAGCCTTCTTCATAATCACGACAATTGTCTGTAGATTCATCATATACATGGTTTCATCTTCTTCACGGACCTCTTCAGCAGAGATCATCATCACTCTGGAATCGAGTTCATTGGGATGAATAAGTTGGTCAGAATCAGTTTGAAGAGCCGGGATATGGATTTCAGGTTTGGTAGGCTCGCCCATATGATGAATGAATAAAAAAGCCTCTTGGAGATAAAGCTAATTAGCAAGCAAGCGAACGAACAACATCTTAGACTTAAGGAAACATATGGACGAAACAAAAGATTGTTACTGCTGTTCGTCAGTGGGTTAAGCCCATGAAACTAACTGCGATAACAGAAGAATTTTGAAAGGGAGTATATAGAAGAACATACCTGCATGTCGGATTGTCCAGAGAGTGAGGTTGTCACGGAGAAGCTGCATGATCAAGGTGCTGTCTTTGCATGACTCGTCACCTAGTGTGTCCAACTCTGCAATCGCTTCATCAAAAGCCTTGATAGATAACAACAAAAAAAGAAAGAAACACAGTTAAACAGATCTTATCTTTACAAAGTGTTTAGATGAGCAAAGCCAAAGTGTTGATTCTCGAGAGGTCAAATACCTGTTTGGCGAGGCTGCAGGCACGATCAGGAGAGTTGAGAATCTCATAGTAGAACACAGAGAAGTTCAATGCCAGACCTAGACGAATCGGGTGAGTTGGAGCTAGCTCTGCATTTGCAATTTCCTGTAAAAGAGAGTCATCACAATAATATAACAAACAAATGCTCAATATCAAAACCCATGCATGCAAGCTCAAAGATATTGTTCACACCATTTACTCTGCACTATTCAGTTTTGGTTTGTTTTGTTATTTTGTGCTTTTTGGTTCTTTGGATATAAAGATATACGAACAATATATAAAAGCCATTCGGATATTTATTATAAATCCACAATTCACAGCTTAGATCTGAAAGCTCAAAGATATTGTTCACGCTAATTTCTTCAGCTTCAGTTTCTGAGATTTTCTCAAAGTCCTCTTCTTTAAGTTCCTTATCATACATTCGTTTACAAGTTTTAGTCAGGAGGATTGAACTACTTCAAAAAATCTTATTACTTTGATTAGGGTTTTATCTAAAACCTTACCTTGTTGGATCCTTTATTCTGCTTCTTCCTTGGAGGCATTATATCTAAATTACAATAGTCTCCCTTCATGCTTTGCCAATAAACTGAGAGAAGAAGAAGAAGGCAAAGATCGAATTGAAGACAAAATTATTGCAAAGAGAGAGAGAGAGAGACACATCATTACACCGACTTGAGCAACTGAATCTCTCGAACCTCCAATCTTGGTGTCAGAGAACATATAAGAATCGTCGCAGATGGAACAGTGGGATGAACCCTAAAATTTGATGGAAGGCGGAAGACGATAAGTCCACAGAATGAAGCCCAAAAATGATAAAGACATCCCGGAAATGAAACGCAGTGGATTGATTGATGGACACGTGTCACGATTACATCTCTTGACTTTGTGACATGGATGCTGAGGTGTCTCAACCACGAGGGAATAAACTCTTCTTTATATATATAGATATATAGATATATATATAGATTTACAATAATTTCATTGTCATCAATACACCAACCACCATAAACAAACAACTTGAAGTTTTTAAAATCAAATTTTTACTCTTTCAATCTCATTTCTTATGCACACAAACCACATCTTTTTCACTTTCTCTCTAAATTCATCCTAAAAATCCAAGATTTGATTTTAAACTTTATAGGGTTCATAGAGTCATTCAAGCCCATGATTCTCGATCATTAACAAGTGGGTCATTTCCGTGTTGAAGTTACATGTACTTTGAGAAGTTAAACAAGATATCTCACAGGTTCAAAGTATGAATTCAGATTTTTTCAGATCTATTCGCGAAGAAGACTTCTCTAGTCAATTCATAAGTTAGTTATGCAATTGACTAATTTGTGTGTTTTTATTGAAAACTTCTATAGAAGTTTTCTAATTTTTCTTTGTAAAAAAAATCGAGAAATCTTCTCTTATAAACATGTTAGTTTTACGGTTGACGAAAGTATTATAGATATTTGACTTTTCATAGGAGACTTCTGGAAAATCTTCTTTATTGTTACACACAGTCTTTTCATTATCGTAATAAGTCTGTGTAGGTTAGTTTTGCAATTGAAAATTAATAGTAAAACACTTAATATTAATTAGAAGACTTCTAGAGAAGTCTCGAATTTCATTATGTGATTCTGGTCAAACCATTAGTTTTGAAAGAGGATTAGAAGTCTTCCTTCATAAGACTTTTATTGAACTCTTCTCTTAAAAAGTCAAACATGGTCAATTGCAAAACTAATCGATGCAGACTTCTTGCGACAGTGAGAAAACTTTATGTGACTTAAGAAAACTTTTATATAAAAGGTCAAATATCTAAAAAAGTCAAATATCTGCAAAATTCTATAAGACTTTTCTGGTATTTAAAAAAAAAATTCAAATACAAAAAGTAAGTCAATATTTACAAAGGAAGACTAGAAGTCTTTTGTAGTGTAGACTTCTCTAGAATCTGTTGTAATGTAGACTTCTTTCATTAATTTACAATTGCAAAAATGACCTAAGAGAAGACTTTTGTAGAAGTTTTCTTGAGAAGTCTTTTACGTTAGTTTTTGTAAAACTTGTATTTTCAAGAGTGTTAAGTAACTTCAAGATATGTTTTTAACTTTTCAAATTTAATATATAAACACACACAAAATACTGACACATATATGAAAAACTTGCATATCCAAAAACGTTTAAATGGCTTCAAAGCAGATTTTTTCAAAAAATAAGTTATGCATAAATAATAAATAAATTAATCACATTAGGTTAAATCTATAACTTTTTGAATCTAACATATTAAACACACAAAATACATATCAAAATTTTATAAATCCACCTTTAAAGGAGTGGAAGATGTGAATCGTGTAATGAGAACCTGCAAAAACAAGATAAAATACTAAGAAAGACATTAGACAAAATGAGAAATTGATATATAGTTTGATGTTTTCAAGTTTAAGGAGGTTATATAGAAGTTGAAGAGTTTTGGAGTGAGGCACATTACATTTTTGTTGCAGTTATTTGAGAAGAATAGAGAGAATGTGTAAATTTTCTTTATATAAGAAGACAAAAAGTTCAATTAGGTTAAATATTTTTGGTCTGAAAGAATTCTTGTAAAGTCTTCTAGAATAAAATGCATTAGAATACTTTTCAAGAAGTTTTCTAAACCCTAAATTTACTATTCGTCTCATAAGACTTTCCAAAAAGATTTCTCCATAAGAAATTTTGTAAATTTCTGAAAAAGTCTTCTAAAGAAGTCTTCTAATGAAGTCTAAAGTTTGACTCAGATTTAAAAAATCCGCATATACAAAAACATTTAAATGACTTCAAAACAGAGAAAATTTTCAAAATATTTTTTATGCTTAAATAATAAATAAAACAGTCACATTAGGTTGAATCTGTAACTTTTTGAATTTAACATATAAAATACATAAAAATACATATCCAAACTTTATAGATCTACCTTTAAATGAATGGAATATGATAACCATGTAATGAAAAACCTGCAAAAAAAGAAGATAAATTTGTGAGAAAGCTAGACATGAGACAAAAAAAAGAGAAATTAATATAAATTTGGTGTTTTAAAGTTCAAAGAGATTAGAGAGAGGTTTGAGAGTTTTTGTGTGAAAAATTTCACATTACATTTTTGTTACAACAATTTGAGATAAAGAGAGAGAATGTGCAATTTTTCTTTATATAAGAAGACATAAAATCTTTGATCAAAAAAAGAGAGAAAAATCTAATTACGTTAAATATTTTTGATTTTGAAGATTTCTTGGAAAATCTTTTAGTATAAAATACATTAGAATTTTCTTGAGAACACTTCTAAACCTAAAATTACTATTTGTCTTAGTCTTCTAAATCGTAAAATCAAATAATTTATTAAATAATAATAAACACTTCATTAAACATAAGATCAACTTATAAAGTGTACAAAACTAAACACATGTATGTCAAATTTAATTTTGTAGAAAACTAAGATTCTAAAATATAACCTTAAAATACAAAAGCAGTACAACATATGTTATTAAACTCTAAACTTAAAAGAATCATGACTTACCATCTATATTCACTCATCCATGTTATAAATAATTTAGTTTTAGTAAATCTAAATTTACATCATTTTAAAATGTTTATAATTGCATGATTTCAATTTTTCCCATCAAAATATTTTTTATAAAATTTATAAATTATTTTTAAAATTTAAAGGATGAGAAGACTTCACTAACCACAAAAGACTTCACAAGATTATATTCGTAAAAATGTATAATTGTAATTTTATTAAACTTTTGAGTTATTTTTGCATTTGATAAAATTTGGAGTATACTTTTACTTTTAAAATTAATTTTTAAGTTATTTTTGACAATTTCCCCTAAAATAATGAAACAAAGAATGTAATAAATTTAAGATAGTGCTAGTCCAATACTTTTGGATGCCCTAAACAAAAAACAAATACAGAGATACATAGAAAAAAATATTAAAAATAAAATAACAAAGAAAAAATAATCAAAGCCACAATTTGTTCACCCAAATCGGATAACATATTTTTTTATTTTATCTAAAATCATATGTAATAATATAACTTATATTAGAACCTTATAAACTAATTGAATTCTATTAATAACTGATAAGCATAATTTTATCACATTAATTTCATAGCAATATTAGTTAATGTTATCATAAATATTTTATAATAGTCAATCATAAATTTAGTAAAATAATTTAATAATATAAAATTATTATTATGTAAAATACACTTATTCAATATATTTATTAATAATTTTTTATAAACACAGATATTTTTACAAATACTATTATTGTAAAAAAAAGTATAAATTTTTACATGTAAATACTACTAAAATTTAATGTGAAAAGACTATATAAAGTAATAACCTTTAAATTATACTAGAATTTGATCCGCACCTCATGCGGATGTTTGATTTAACTTATGTTCATCGTAAATTCATAAAATGATGGTTTTATAAAAAAAATTTCTTGTATATTTTTTATGTTTTGTAATTTACATATAGAGTAAAATATATTATTTTATAATAAAAATATTTGATAATAAGTTTTTTTATTTATACATAATATTATATTAAAATTTGATAACTTGATGTAATTTGATATAATTGTACTATTTATATATTAACATATTTTTTGCTAATTTATTTTAAAATAAAAAACATACTAAATGTTTTTAATTTTTGCATTAGTTTTCTATAAATTATTTATAATATTTTGTTTTCCATCAGTAGAATGATGACAAGTAACCAAATTAGATTTATATTATTTTTTTCAACTTTATTTTTATTGTAGAGTAAATTTTATATTTTAAAATAAGTATCGTTTTATAATTTTAATATATAATTATTAAATTTTTTATGTTTATTATATTTTTTATTGGTTTGATATGTTATTAAGTATATATGTAATGATGTGTTTATTTTAAAAATATATAATAGTTTATAATTTATTAATCTATATGTATAAAACTTTAAAACAAAAATTAAAATGAAATAGAAGAATAACGACCACTATAATGAAATAGAGGAAGTAATAGTCAACAGAAATTTAAACAGAGTAAAATAAACTCATAATAATGATTCGTGTCTTGTGGTTCTTGCTTTTTGGGCCTACATATATAAAATATTTGTGTGGGTGTCAAATGCCAATCTATTTAAAATAAAGGAGCAACAAACAAAAATTATTGGATCAGGTATCCTTTGAATGGTGTAAAGTAAGATTATTACAAATATGAGGGACTAAAGTGAACCCAAGAATAATTCTTTAGAACATTATTATCCGTAGAACCGCATTTGGGGTTTTTATTTATTTTTATTTTTTATCTGATTTATTAAAGAAAAAAGAATTAATCATGGGTCACTATGTATCAGTGGAGTTCGCAAACATTACAAAAAATGATTCTCATTTAAGAGTTTTTAGAACTTTTGCTTGTACTGTTTACGGGTCCTACATGTCAGTGAAACCCGTAAACATTGGAAAAAAAAATCACGAGCCATAGATAATATGCTCTTAATGGCTAGCACGCGGAAACTTGTCGGAGTACAATTTCTTATCGGTTCGGGTTTTGAATTCATAGGAGTATGTCTTAAAACGTTTTACAAAAATGATCCAGCATTGAATTTCATTGTAACATTATGTAATTCAGTAAAATATATGTAGCATTGAAGCAAGTAAACACTATTAAATGTCATACCATAAAACCGTGTTGAAATGATTTAATACAAACTAGTGATAAACCCGCCCTACGGGCGGGGTATACAAATAAATAAAAATAATATATTTTAAATATTAATTTATTTTTCACAAAATATAACATTAATTTATATTTTTTTTATTTCTTATTCCTTTAAAAAATATATATTTAAACTGAAATTGGTTTATATATATGTTTATTCAAAAAATCAAGTGTGTAAATTTTTATTTATTCGGTTTGTTTTGGTCTATTTTTATGTTCTAGTTTTCTTGCTTTTTTATCAAATAATAATATTGTGATAGATGTTTAATGTAATATTTTTATTTCTTATATTGTAAACTTACTTATTATTTATATTTTATTATATTGTATATTACTTATTAATTATTTTTGTTTCTTATATTGTAATATTTCTATTTCTTATATTATATATTTACTTATTATTTATATTTACTTATATTGTATATTAACTTTTTATATCAAATGATAATATTGTGATAGATGTTTAATGTAATATTTCTATTTCTTATATTATATATTTATTTATTATTTATATTTTCTTATATTATATTTAATTATTAATTATTTTTGTTTTTAATAACAATGTCACATGACTTCTTTTGGAAGAAAGATTTTATATTGATGTGGATAATTCTTGAAATCTTAAATAGTCCATTTTATTAGTATACTTTTATATCAATGATGATATTGTGATAGATATTTAATATAATATTTCTATTTCTTATATTATATATATATTTATTATTTATATTATTAATATTGTATATTTATTTATTTTATATTGAATGATAATATTGTGATAGATGTTAATGCATTATTTATATTTTTTATATTGTATATTTACTTATTATTTATATTTTCTTATATTGTATATTATTAATTATTTTTATATCTTATATTGTCATATTTCTATTTCTTATCTTGTATATTTACTTATTATTTATATTTTCTTATATTGTATATTTACTTTTTATATCAAATGATAATATTTTGATATATGTTTAATGTAATATTTCTATTTCTTATATTGTATATTTACTTATTATTTATATTTTCTTATATTGTATATTTACTTTTTATATCAAATGATAATATTATGATAAATGTTAATGTGATACTTCTATTTCCTATGTTGTATATTTACTTATTATTTATATTTCCTTATATTGTATATTTAATTTTTATATCGAATGATAATATTGTGATAGATGTTTAATGCAATACTTATATTGTATATTTATTATTTATTTATATTTTCTTATATTGTATATTTACTTATTAATTATTTTTATTTCTTATATTGTAATATTTCTATTTGTTATCTTGTATATTTACTTATTATTTATATTTTATTGCATATTTACTTTTTATATCAAATGATAATATTGTGATATATGTTTAATGTATTATTTCTATTTCTTATATTATATATTTACTTATTATTTATAATTTCTTATATTGTATATTTACTTTTTATATCAAATGATAATATTTTGATAAATGTTAATGTAATATTTCTATTTCCCATGTTGTATATTTACTTATTATTTATATTTCCTTATATTGTATATTTACTTATTAATTATTTTGTGTTTTTAATAATAATGCCACATGGCTTTTTTTTAGCGAAAAATTTACGATGATGTAGACGCTCCCTGGAGCCTAGGATAGTCCCTTTTATTAGTATAGACTAGTGATCAACCCGCCCTACGGGCGGGGTATGCAAATAAATAGAAAATAATATATTTTAAATATTTAGTTTACTCTTCACAAAATATAACATTAATTTATATTTTTTATTTCTTATTTTTTTGAAAAATATATATTTGAACTGAAATTGGTTTATATATATATATATATATATATATATATATGTTTATTCAAAAAATCAGATATGTAAATTTTTGTTTATTCGATTTATTTTGGTCTATTTATGTGTATTAAATTTAGTTGGTTGATAAATCTATCTTTACTTGCCAACCGAACCATAAACCAATTAAAATTTTAATATTGACCGATTGTTTTATAGTTATTTTGAAATTTTATATTAGAATTATAAAATGTGAGCTGATGTAGATTATATGCATTGTGCTCTTATCATAATCTGATTTTTGCGTACTCTTCTAAATTTACCTTCACATACAATTTTGT
>MU108176.1:18333-32294 GCA_012274485.2 Sinapis alba
TAATTATTTTTGTGTTTTTAATTATAATGCCACGTGGCTTTTTCTGAGAGAAAAATTTACGATGATGTGGACGCTCTCTGGAGCCAAGGATAGTCCCTTTTAATAGTATAGATTTTCTTATATTGTATATTTACTTAATAATTATTTTTGTGTTTTTAATTATAATGCCACGTGGCTTTTTCTGAGAGAAAAATTTACGATGATGTGGACGCTCTCTGGAGCCAAGGATAGTCCATTTTAATAGTATAGATTTAGAAGAAGAATATGAAGTTAATAAAACCAAGATGTGGTAATTTGGTGATAAAATCAAAATTTTGGGCTAGTTTTCTGTTTTGTAAATTACCTAACGAAGCCCAATATATAGAGTGTGGGTAGCCTAAAATTAATTTTAAACTATATATGTTCATTGACAAACCTTGGAGCAACCTAAATGCTTCTGAAATTAAAATTTAGAAAATAATTAACAAAACTAATCAGTAAAAAAGTTAGTCAAAGAATCTTTCCTCGTGAAAGACGAGCCAAACAAGCGCCTCAACGGCTTTCTACGTTTCGTTCGACGATCACGTACGTTCAATTAATCAGTTCCATTCGTGGAAAAGATAACAATAATAAATTTATAATATTGAGACTATAAAATATTTGCGAACATGTACTTTAAATAGTAAAATATCATGTTATTTACGATATAATCGTCAGCTTAGATTCATGCATTCTTAACATTAAAGGTTTTTTTAGTTTTACAGAAAACAAAACGAACAATTAAAATAAGACTTAGGTGTCCCCCGTTTTTTTATGTTTATTCAGTTAACTTTTGACTATTTGTATTGAAATAGTCAATCCTCACAAATCGCAATAAATATGTACTATGTTTTCTAAATCGGATAACAAATAAAATCCGTTTAATTCGGTTTTCAATTTCCTGTTTAGTTAATTTTCTTTATTTTGTATGTAGTCTTTTAAAATAAATCATATCGGTTGAGGAAACACATATATGTTGTTTGATCTATTTCAGGAAAACTATGATGAAATTCTAGCCTACCAAGGCAAACTAGGAATGAATTGGAAGTTTGATAAGCAATTACCTCTTGTCCGGGAAAAGCCTAAGAGCATGTATTGGTGGGTTCTTAGGGAGAGGTTCTTAGCGGAAGTTAAGAACCCCTTCCTAAGAACTTTCTAATGGCCTGTCTAGTGATAGAAAGTGGACTGATTACACTGTTTCATTCAAGTTATTATTTAATACTAAAGGATGGATCAATCATCTGATACAATACATCGTATTAATTAATTGACCAAAATCCAAATTGGTCAAACAGTAATAATTTAGCAAAATAAAAATTATTAGTTTGTGATGAGATATGTATTTTATTATGTTTGTTCATCAACAATCGATTATTTGGCATCAAATTGTGTCTAACTATGGTTGTAAATATTAGTATGTGTTTGAATCTTGATACCTATTGGTAAATACTTCCTCCGTTTCAAATTACTTGTCGTTCTGGAGTAAAATTTTTGTTTCAAAATAAGTGTCGTTTTCGGTTTTCAATGCAAAATTTGTTGGTAATATTTTCTATTCTATTTTTCTATTGGTTGATATATGGTTAGGTGTATTGGTAATAGTGTTTTTATTTTGAAAATATGTAAAATTAAATGTTTTCTTAATCTGTGTGCATAAACCTAGAACGACAACTAATATGAAACGGAGGGAGAAGTAACTAAGTTTTTTTTTCTTTTTTTTGAGAAAGAACCTAAGTTTTTATTACATTATTGGTAGTATTAATTAGTTTAACTTTAGACACTGAAAATTGTTAAGCAGATGAAGCAGGCAAACGACGTAGCTTCAGGTGCTTCAGTTATGGATCGCAAAGGAAAGGCGAAGATGGGCCGAGACGAGGTAAAGCCCAGTCAGTGTCAACGAGGCCCATTCCAGATTAAGTCACCCGCGCAACGGACACTTTCAAACAGAGGAGATAAAGCCAAAACAGAGATGACGCAAGCGAGCAGAGGCGTTAATGGCGTGAAGACGTACAACCATTTCTCAGCCCTCGATTCCTTGGATGATCAAGATTGAAACAACTGTATCTAGTGCTAGGGTTTTCAGTTTCATGTATAAATAAGATAGAGATGTAATCGTTACATTTCATAAAGAAATGAAAATGAAATCTCAGTAAACCACAACTTCATCTCTCTACTTTACAAAAGTATTATAATCTCTTTATGGTATCAGAGCTATGGCGATGGAACCCTACACGCCTCCCTCTCTTAACATAGTCAACTATGTTACGGTGAAACTCACCGACAAGAACTACATACTATGGAAGAGACAGTTCGAGACGTTTCTCAACGGTCAAGGCCTTTTAGGTTTTGTCACCGGATCCACACCTCCACCAGTCATGACTCTCACCATTCCCAACATAAACGGCACCGCAACTCCTGTTCCAAACCCTGACTATGCTCTCTGGTTTCAAACAGATCAGGTAGTACAGTCATGGCTTTTGGGGTCTTTCTCAGAAGAAATACAGAGTGTGGTTCTCAACTGCAACTCGTCTCAACAAATCTGGATAGCTCTAGCGAGTCACTTCAACAGAGCCTCATCATCTCGTCTTTTCGAACTCCAAAGAAAGCTTCAAACCACCTCCAAGCAGCAGAAGACCATGGCAGACTATCTCCGAGAGATAAAGTCTATCTGTGACCAACTCTCTTCGATTGGAAGCCCAGTTCCAGAACGCATGAAGATATTTGCTGCTCTGCTGGGTCTAGGAAAAGACTATGAACCCATTAAGACAAGCATTGAAGGGTCCATGGACTCAGCTCAAGCTCCGTCCTTTGACGATATTCTCCCTAGACTCACAGCCTTTGATGACAGACTGCAAAGCTATGCGATGGAAACAGGAGTAACACCACACTTAGCCTTCAACACCACAAGAGGCAGATCCTTCTACACAAGGAACAGAGGGAGAGGCCGTGGAGGAAGAAACTTCTTCTCCACCAGAGGTAGAGGATTCCCTCAACACATTCCCTCATCGTCTTCATCGAGATCCTCTGTTTCGTCAGAAGGAGACAGTAGGCCTACTTGTCAGATATGCGGGAAGACAGGACATGGAGCAATCCAGTGTTGGCATAGGTTCGACAACTCCTATCAGTTTGATGATATGCACAACGCGCTGACTGCTCTTCGCATCTCAGAAATGCCAGACTCAGTGGGACACGAATGGTTTCCAGATACAGGGGCCTCAGCTCACATTACGAACTCTCATCATCATCTCCACAATGCTCAACCTTACATCGGGTCAGACTCAGTAAGGTAGGCAACAGAGAATTTCTTCCCATCACTCACACTGGATCGACAAGTATCGCTTCGTCCTCAGGTAACCTTCCATTGAAAGATGTTTTGGTATGTCCTAACATTGCTAAACCTCTGTTGTATGTGTCAAAGTTTACCAAGGACTATCCATGTGGTTTTGATTTTGATTGTGACAACGTCCGTGTGTATGATAAGGCAACCCAGAGGGTTCTGCTTTGGGGAAGAAGAACTAAAGGATTGTACAGGTTGAAGGGTCCAGCAGTTCAAGCCTTCTACACTACTAGACAAGCAGCTGCTAGTGATGAGGTGTGACACAGAAGACTGGGACACCCTAACCCTCACATCCTTCAACAACTATCTTCTACTAGGACTATATTGATAAATAAGAGCTCTCAGTCTCAATGTGTGGCGTGTAAGCTTGGCAAGAGCACAAGACTTCCGTTCACAGCCTCTTCTTATGTCGCATCTAAGCCACTGGAAAGAATCCACTGTGACCTATGGGGACCAGCACCAGTGGGATCAGTTCAAGGCTTCTCTTATTATGTAATTCTCGTTGACAACTTTTCTAGATATAGTTGGCTGTATCCTTTAAAGAAAAAGTCAGATTTTCTTTCAGTGTTTGTTGCATTTCAAGTCCTAGTTCAGAACCAATACGGAACTAAGATTTGCTCCTTCCAATGCGACGGAGGAAGAGAATTCACAAGCAAACAGTTCATTCTACATCTCCAACAACATGGGATACAACATATTATTTCATGTCCATACACTCCTGCTCAGAATGGAATGGCAGAAAGAAAACACAGACAAATTACAGAAGTTGGGTTGTCCTTGTTATTTCAAAGCATGGTGCCTCACAAATACTGGGTTGAGGCTTTCATTGCTGCGAACTATCTCAGCAACCTGCTACCTCATTCAACTCTGGAACACAGCACGTCCCCATTTGAGATTCTAAACAAAAGAGCTCCTCAATACAATGCACTCAAGGTCTTTGGTTGCACGTGCTTCCCAACTCTGAGGGATTACTCTAAGAACAAGTTCGATCCGAGATCTCTACGGTGTGTTTTCATGGGTTACAGTGACAAGTTCAAGGGGTCTCGATGTTTGTATCCTCCAACAGGACGTGTCTACATCACAAGACATGTCACATTTGATGAAAAAGACTTCTCATTCTCCAGTGTTTACAGGCATCTGATACCTCAACCGTCAACAACTATCATGTCTGCCTGGTATAAAAGTTTCTCTCCTGTTGAATCTGAGACTCAACACTCTAACAGAGAAGTCAGCACTGAGTCAAGCGCAGTCAGTACTCCTCCTCTTCAACAACAACTGAAATTGTCACCCAGGATTGACCGAACGGATACAGCTTCGAGCAGCTCATCCTCAAGAAATGCTGAGGATTCAGGAACAATATCCACGAATGTTTCTTCACCTGCATCCTCGAGAGGCACTCAGAGCGCACAAAGTGTATCAAATGAAGCAACAGAACCGTCTCAACATCAGATGGTGACTAGATCTAAGTCAGGAATACACAAGCCTAACCCGAGATATGCTATGCAGTCTGAGAAAGTAGATATAACAGAGCCAACGACAATTAAAGAGGCGCTGAGTCATCCGGGATGGAACAATGCAATGCAAGAGGAGTATGACAACTGCATGATTACCAACACCTGGTCATTGGTTCCTTACACTCCTGACATGCATGTTTTAGGAAACAAATGGATTCACAGAGTAAAGCTTGGATCAGATGGACAGGTAAAGAAGCTACGATCACGATTGGTAGCTCAAGGATGTGGTTAGGAAGAAGGAGTAGACTACTGGGAAACTTATAGTCCAGTGGTGAGAACTGCAACAGTGAGGCTGGTACTTCACACTGCGACCATAATGAGATGGGAAATCAAGCAAATGGACGTTGCCAACGCGTTTCTACATGGAGATTTGATGGAAACTGTGTTTATGAAACAACCAGCAGGTTTCATTGACAAGTCAAAACCCGATCATGTCTGCCTGCTGCACAAGTCTATATACGGACTGAAACAGTCCCCACGAGCATGGTTTGACAGATTCAGCTCCTTTCTCTTAGAGTTCGGTTTCAAATGCAGTATCAAGGACCCTTCATTGTTCATTTACTCGAAAGGAAAGGATGTGATCCTGCTGCTCCTCTATGTCGATGACATGCTCATAACTGGAAATGGATCAGAAATGCAGAAACGGTTCTTCCGAGAGATCAACTCAGAGTTTAGAATGAAGGATCTTGGGCGAATGGAATATTTCTTGGGAATTCAAGCTCAATTTCATGAGTCGGGGCTGTTTCTATCTCAAGAAAAATACGCCATGGATCTTCTCATCAGCGCAGGAATGAGTGAATGCTCAGCAGTAGCAACTCCTCTGCCGATACAACTAAACAAGGTACCGGATCAAGATGTCTTGTTCAAGAACCCAAGTTACTTCCGCAGCCTTGCAGGCAAACTTCAATACCTTACCTTAACTCGACCAGATCTACAATTTGCGGTCAACTTCATCTGTCAGAAAATGCACGAACCATCCGTGTCTGATTACAATCTGCTAAAGCGAGTTTTAAGGTATGTCAAAGGGACTACCCAGTATGGAATCAACCTGAATAAAGACACCGACTTCACACTCAGAGCTTACAGCGACAGTGACTGGGCTGGGTGTCCTCACACTCGTCGATCAACCGGAGGTTTCTGCACATTCCTAGGGAGTAACATCATATCTTGGTCCTCAAAGAAACAACCGACTGTGTCGAGAAGCTCCACCGAAGCTGAATATAGATCACTGTCGGAGACAGCATCTGAGCTTAGCTGGATTTGTTCAGTTATGAAGGAGATCGGTGTCCCAGTTCTAGTGACACCCGAGCTTTACTGTGACAACCTCTCATCCGTACATCTCACAGCAAATCCGACATATCACAAAAGATCCAAACATTTCGAGTTGGATTATCATTATGTACGCGAGAGAGTTGCTCTCCGAGCTCTGGTGGTCCGACACATTCCGGCTTATCAACAGTTGGCGGACATATTCACGAAGTCGTTGCCATTTGCAGCCTTTGATGATCTTCGATTCAAACTAGGCGTCGCCTTGTCACCTACGCCAAGTTTGCGGGGGACTGTTAAGCAGATGAAGCAGGCAAACGACGTAGCTTCAGGTGCTTCAGTTATGGATCGCAAAGGAAAGGCGAAGATGGGCCGAGACGAGGTAAAGCCCAGTCAGTGTCAACGAGGCCCATTCCAGATTAAGTCACCCGCGCAACGGACACTTTCAAACAGAGGAGATAAAGCCAAAACAGAGATGACGCAAGCGAGCAGAGGCGTTAATGGCGTGAAGACGTACAACCATTTCTCAGCCCTCGATTCCTTGGATGATCAAGATTGAAACAATTGTATCTAGTGCTAGGGTTTTTAGTTTCATGTATAAATAAGATAGAGATGTAATCGTTACATTTCATAAAGAAATGAAAATGAAATCTCAGTAAACCACAACTTCATCTCTCTACTTTACAAAAGTATTATAATCTCTTTAAAAATCAGGTATAAATCGTATTTTCTTATACATGCATGCATTCACTTATTCGCTAAAAAGTCTATCTTATTTCCATATATTGTTTTATTTTTCCATATATTGATAAGTTAATGTACATTTTCTGTTTGGTAAAAGATAAGTTAATTTACTTACTTCAACTAAAATATAAATCTAACAGAACATGCATTTATTATTATGTTCCGTTTTAGTAAACTCATTAGTATGTTAAACATCTTACTAAAGCAAGTTTTTCTTTCTGCTCGGAATTATGGAAGCAAGGTTACTGTAAAAAAAAAACATATTAAAAGTAGCTAAATTATTTGTAAATTGCAATGTTAAAGTCAGGTATACATCATCATCTATTAAACGAAAAGGAATAAAACTTGGAGCAAAAAAAAAAAAGATTGTACAGCTAAAAGAAAAGCTTACTTTAAATAACATCAGTATCCTCTTTTGCACGTTATTCTTATTCTATGTGCATGAGTGTCAGTGCCGTGATATTTTGTGCTTAACTAATATTTTTTTCCATTTTTTTAAAAGTGTAGTTTTATAGGAGTAGTTTTATTTTTTGTTTCAAAAGAGTATTATTTTGTTTTTTCAATGCATAATTTTATATAAATATTTATTTTTAACCTTGTGAAATTAATGTACGTATTATAGAGAGAAAAAATATTTAGTGTGTAGGGTTTAGGGTTTAGGGTTTAGGGTTTAGGGTGTAGGGTTTAGGGTTTAAAGAGTATTATCTGTGCATAAACCGAGATACACATTCCGGCTATTGCTAGCGAATTCCGGATATATTTTGTTAAAATGTTTCCAGACTCTTGCATCTGATGGATGACTCATCTCACCATCCGTCTGAGTATGCTCGGCATGCCATCTCATCTTTCCAGCAGTCTCCTCTGATTGATACAATCTTTTCAATCTATCTGTGATTGGTAGGTACCACATCCTTTTGTATGGTATCCTATTACGTCTCCGTCCTTGCGGCTTGAATCTTGGCTTCTTGCAGAATCGACATTCTTCTAACTTCTCATCAACTCCCCAGTAGATCATGCAGTTGTCGATGCAAATGTCTATCATCTCCGAAGGCAACCCAAGACTATAGACCAGCTTCTGAATCTCATAGTAAGAATCAGCAGACTCATTGCCTTCCGGCAAATACTCTTTAAACAAGTCTACCCATTCATTCATGCAACTTTCAGGTAGATTGTGATCCGTTTTTATATTCATCATTCTAGCAGCCAACGATAATTTAGAGAGACCTTCTCTACAACCACTGTAAAGTGGCTGATTTGCCGCATTCAACATATCATAAAACTTTTTGGCATCTAAGTTAGGTTCCTCATCTTCATCATGAGCTACGAAAGCATCAGCTACCATATCATGAACCCTATCACAATCTACCATCTGCTCTTCCTGATGGTTATGTTCATTAACCAAATGATGATCTACCGGTTCTACCTGAAAGTTGCTATTACTACTACTAGCAGCTTCATTCTGATCATAATTATAACCTTCTCCATGATGAAACCAGATATAGTAATTTGGCGTGAAACCTCTATTTATTAAATGCTTCCAAACATTTTCACGATTTCCTAATTTTGAATTGTTGCATTTTTTACAAGGGCAGAATATCTTACCGCTTTCTTGGGCGAGCGATGTACAATCTGCTTGATGCATAAAAGTCTCCATCCCCGTAAGGAATTCTTTCGTCACTCTCCCGTTACCATCTCTATGCATATACATCCACCTTCGGAACTCATAAATATTCTCGGACCTGGACATAATTTTTTTTAACTCTTTCTTTTCTTGTTGGTGTGTCTAAAATGAGGTTCAAACCTCCATATTTATACAATTTTCGAATCTGGTTAGGTGAGATTTAGCGAGGAATTAAGCACGCAAAGATATTTAGGTGAAACAAAAAAAAACGTGTTTCAAAAGGTTCGTCGTTAATTCCTCGTCCAAGAAAATCCACGTAAAAACGAAGCTACGTTTACGACGAAATTACTTTTCCTCGTAACTAAGACGTCATCCTCGTAAATGCGACGTCGGTTTACGTTATCTTTACGAGGAAATAATTTCCACGTTAGTTCACGAGGAAATAACGTGGATTGCTTTTTTCCTCGTTGCTTCATCGTAAAGCCGAAGGTATTTAACGAGGAAATATTTTCCTCGTTAATCTTCCTCGTTAAAACATAGTTTTCTTGTAGTGTGTATTATTTAGAGAGAAAAAATATTTAGTGTGTAGGCAGAAGATAAAATAAAGTTTCAAAGTGCTTTTATGAAAAACCTTCAAATAACATTTTTTATGATAAAGAAAAAGTCTTAAATAAGCATTGTCAACAAAATATATGTCCCAATTAAGCTGATTAGACCTTCCATGCCAATTAGAATATGTTTTATTATTATCTTTCATCCGTCACCATGATTAGAATCAGATATAACCTTAAAATTACCAACTAAGGACCACCAAAAAAAGAACGTTTAGAGAAGATAGCGAGAAAGAGTACTAAGAACTAAGAAGGAAAAATGTTTAGTTTCACTAAAGATGGTAATTATTTCACAAAAATAATAAGTTTTGAGTAGATAATTTTATAAAACAAATTCCTAAACTATATAAACAAGATGTGTCCATCTTGTGAAACCCATTGCTTTTTCTAAGATTTGGAACAAAATCACATCTAGGGGACAAAAACGGGACTCTCTCTCTTATCTCTCTAAAAAAATCTTTCAGAGAGAGAGTCGCGGTGGTCCTTGGTCGTCGAGCTCTTTCTGACGACATATCTTCCCGGTTAGCGGGAATCGACTCTGGTATATGGCGGTCTCCTTGACGCCGTGTAGCCGGCTTTTGACTCTGGTGGTTCGCGTTTCCTTTAGCGGAACTATCCGGCTTTTGTCTCCGGCGGTGTAGCTTTGGCGGCATCGCTGGCTTTCTTCCGGAGTTTTTTTCCGGTTTACCTGATCTTCGTCGGTCGTCATCCAATGACTCAATCGTATTCTCTCTCTTGACTGTTCGTGCTTCTTCTTGATGAAGATGTCACATCTTGGAGCCTTTTCAGATTTACAAAGATGGCTGATGTGTTTGAAGGATAGTCAGAATACGTTTGTAAAATTGATCTCGATTGGAGTTGTTGTGATGAAGCGAAGATTATGGGGCTTGGTGTTTTGGATTTGGATTGTTATGTTTCTCATACTGCTCTTGGCATTAGTCAATTGATGCTATCTGATTGTCAGAGGTCCAAATTCAAAAACTATGGCCGGTGGTCTTAAATCTCCTCTATAGTTCTTGTTGGTCGTTTTTCTAAGGTGACTCATGTTCCGGTAGGTTCCGGTGGAGTTCCGGCTAACTCTCCGGCAAGAACTCAAGTCGGTGATGAGGTGGGCCCAAGTTTGACACGTGAATTCAAACGTTGCGGTTATATTACACGTCTCTTTACTTAATGTGCTATCATCTTATCCCTTTGGACTAGTTGTTTGGCTGGGCCTTTTTGGGCTTCAGTTTCCTCTTTGGGCTTAAGGTCTAAAAGTTGTACTGTAAAGTTGTACTGGTTGGGCTTTGTCCCAGTTGGGCTTAGACCCTTTAATAAACTTCAAGTTGACAAAAAAAAAAAAGATGTGTCCATCTTCATGTGTTTGCATCTTTAAAAAAGTTAAGTTCTAAAAATACTATTATTAAGAAAATTATATTTTTATGGTTACAGATCCATTTTTACACATTACTAACCATTATACTCCATTTATTTCATATTAAGTGTTATTTTAATATTTTTTTCATATTAAAAATGTTGTTTTAAAAATTGAATGTAATTTTTAGCTTAATATTAATTATAAATATATTATTTTTTTATATATTATTTTATTTATCTCAAATACTATTGGTTGAATATATAAAATTAAAAAAATAAAATATATATATTAGTCATTTTATTAATCTTTGTGAAAAATGTTAATATGATATTTTTATGAAACATAAAGAATATTTGTTTAACGTAATAAATAATAATGTATTAGCTGTCAAATAGGATGGAACCCACATAGCAAGAATAAATACGATAGTCCACTGAAAATAATAGATGGGACGTTACATTTTCTTTATCAACTTCTGCATGAAAATTTCTTGTATGTTACCAATAATTTTTCCAAAGTTGTTTTTATGGCTATCAATATCTATGTTGTGTATACTTTCTAATCGTTATATCACATGCTTAACGCAATACAAAACAGTGTACTAATCGTCAAATAATATATAATGGAACACACATATCAAGAACGAACACGAGAATCCACTGATAATAACAGTCTGAGACGTTACATTTTCTTTATCAACCGCTTCTGCATGAAAATTCTCATATATTAACACTAATTTTATATCTATATTTTTTCATGATTATGCATATCTATTTTGTACACACTTCTAAATGTAATATCAGTATTCAGTGTAATACAAAAAATAAACACCAACCATTAAGAATGAAACCCACTGCCAAGAGCGAACCAATATAGCTATGACATTAATGGCAGGGACGTTACATTTTCTTCATCAACCCCTTCTGCATGAAAATTTCTTGTATATTAACACTACCTTTTTGCAGAGACATTTTTATGGTTATCAATATCTATGTTGAATACATTTATAATCATTATATCACATGTTTAAGACCATCTCCAACCCCACTCTATAATTTACTCTAAAATAGAGTGGGAAATAAAAAACAAAAAAGTGATTACTCTATTTCCCACTCTATTTTAGAGTAAATTATAGAGTGGGGTTGGAGATGGTCTAATGCATACAAAACAATGTACTAATTGTCAAAAAAACGGAACCTACATACCGAGAGCAAACACGAGAATCCACTGATAATAACAGTCGAGATGTATTTTCTTTATCAACCACTTCTACATGGAAATCTCTCATATATTAACAATTACACATAGATAAATTTTTTAGGATAGTCTTTTTTGTTTATTTTCATAAAATAATTTTTAATAAGAAAAATCATCAAAATATTTCATTAAAAAAGTAGATATACATTTATATTCTTAGAGTTAACTAATTTAGACTTAAGGTTTAGAGTTAAGGAGTAAATTTTGGAGGTGGGATTTTAATTTTATTTAAAAACAAAAAATTATTGTAAATTTTAAAATTAAAAAAAATATTTTAATCATTTTTCTTTTTGAAAGTTATTTTGGTGATAAAAATTTAAAAATAGTTATCTCAAAATTACCTTTGCACATATCTAGTTTGTACAAATTTCTAAAAATTATATCAATATTCCACGTAATACAAAAGATAACAAGAATGGAATCCACGTACCGAGAGTAGACAAATATAGTTATGACATATGGATGTTACATTCTCTATCAACCACATTTTTTTATGTGTGGAAATCTCTCATATATTAACACAAAAAATTTAAATAATAATATACAATACAAACTATATAAATTAATAATATTAAGATTATAAAATTTTATTAATTTATAAAATTATTAATTTACAAAAATTTCTTTATTTCTAGAATATATTTTTAATAAAATAAAAACATGTTTTCCGTATCTACATTAATTAAATTTTAGAAATTTGATTTTTATAATATGAACTATGTTGCATAAAATTTAAATGTAGCATTAAATATAATTTTACTAAATATTATCAAAAAATATATTGAAGTGTTACAAAGACAGAGATGAATTTCATTGTGAATATAAAAAAAAAAATATAAATTATTAATTTATAATTTAAGTGGAATTATTTATTTATATAGAATTTTCTAAATAATTATTATCTGGTTATTCTATTGATTTTTATCATATTTAAAACAGTCAAATTTAGAATCGGAAAAATTTATTAAATATTAGTTTAAAGAGTTTATTGTACTAGGATTTGTCCATGCAGCAGATTTATTAAAACGCATGCATTGGTCATTGCGTATTTAATTAAAGAGAAGAATAGTTTGTCCGTATTCATAATTCTAATGTGATTCGCTGCTATTTATTTACACCTATTTTCCCCATAAAATATAATATATGTATCCCATTCTCTTTTGAGTTTTCTTCTTCTTCTTCATCATCACACCACTCTCTCTCTCTCTCTCTCTCCTTCTCTAACGGCAGAGCTGACTCAGTTCCTCAGGCATTGACTCAGAACCTCTCACGCTCCCTCAGATCGGTGAGCTTCAAGCTCCATTTTTCCGATTATAAAATTTATTTCCCTTTTTTTTTCTTCCTTATATCTATAATAATTTGTTCTGCTAAATCTCCAGATCACGAGACGATCTACTGAGAATTTGTTTTCTTCAATGCGTATTTCCATTTTCTGATCATAATCTCAGCTATTAACACCTGAACTTGATTATTCTGCCTAATTAAAACCCAGATTTGCTTTCATCATTCATACCTGTCTCACTCCTTGCGTTTCTAATTTTTTTATTTTTTTCTGGGATTTTCACCATCTTTTCTAATTCAATGTGTTTCTCTTTTGGTTGACGAGAAAGTATCATTTGTTGCGTTTTATGTTGCAGATTCTTAGTTAAAAGGAGCGATCGTCTTTGGTTTCAATGTTTGGTTTTTAGGCTGAACAAAAAATTGGGTAATGAACTCGAGGGATGGTTTTGTCCCTGTCCCTTTGGAGAATCAATTCATGGGTTCTTGGACTCCAGTTACGCCCAGGAAACCCATGCAAGGTAGATCAAGTCTTGTTGTAGATGGTGGTGGTTTCTCTGGTCAACATCCTAACTACACAGTGCAGAGAGATGAGCTTTTGGGCAGCAGCAATTTAGCTTCTTCTCAATCTGGCTATAACGTGTTTGAACTGGACGACTTGTTGGATTCCGATCAGATGCCCTTCTCCTTCACAAGCCTTCTGAGTGGTGGAGATCATTTGTTCCAGGTTCCTCAATGTGAGTTGAATTTCTTTTTTTTTCCTTTTTTTTTTTGTCTGGCCGTTCTCACAGTAGTTAGTGTGGAACATTGCTTAGATCTTGTAGTATTCTGTTGGTCTTTGCATGAATATGAGAACTTTTTAAGCATTGGCACTTCATACTATCATTATATTTCATAGTCCGTATCAGTTCATAAGAGAGTTAAGTTTTTTCCACAGGTGGAACTCCAGCGAGTAGCAAAC
>MU108180.1:0-32125 GCA_012274485.2 Sinapis alba
AATATGGAAGCCGGTTTATCCAGCAGAAACTTGAGACGGCAACAACTGATGAGAAAAACATGGTTTATGAGGAGATCATGCCACAAGCTCTTGCCCTGATGACTGATGTTTTTGGAAACTATGTGATTCAAAAGGTAGATTTAATCTTCTTCTTTGTTTTATATTTGGAGTTAATAAGTTAAGAGATTCTTACATGAATATGCAAACCATCCTACAGTTTTTTGAGCATGGACTCCCGCCACAGAGGAGAGAACTAGCAGAGAAGCTCTTTAACAATGTTTTGGCTCTCAGCCTACAGATGTATGGTTGCCGTGTCATCCAGAAGGTAAAGCCTTTATGTTGTTGTTTTTGTTTTAACTCTCTGCCATTCTCTGTATTAGTTTTAGTTTAGTTTTGGTTCTGTTGTTTTACTTTTTTTTAGGCAATTGAGGTGGTTGATCTAGACCAGAAAATTAAGATGGTGAAAGAACTTGATGGAAATGTGATGCGATGCGTACGTGATCAGAATGGGAACCATGTGGTTCAGAAGTGCATCGAATGTGTGCCTGAAGAAAACATTGAGTTTATTATTTCTACTTTCTTTGGTCAAATCATTACTCTCTCCACTCACCCATATGGGTGCCGTGTTGTTCAGGTTCTTTCCCTTTGTGATAAAAACAAGACGACTGTTTTCTTGATCGTATCCTTCTATGTAAAACACTTTCTCATTTTCTGTTGCAGAGGGTGTTAGAGCACTGCCATAACCCGGATACACAGAGTAAGGTGATGGAAGAAATCTTGTCCAGTGTTAGCATGTTGGCCCAAGATCAGTATGGAAACTATGTTATCCAGGTTTGTTGAAAATCATGTGGTTTTCTGCTAACGGTGATACTATATTGTTTGCTCAAAACTGATACAATTGTTTTTGGACAGCATGTACTGGAGCATGGGAAGCCTGATGAACGTACTGTGATAATCACAGAACTAGCCGGGAAAATTGTTCAGATGAGCCAGCAGAAGTTTGCATCAAACGTTGTTGAGAAATGTTTGACTTTTGGAGGTCCAGAGGAACGAGAGTTGCTTGTAAATGAGATGCTGGGCACAACTGATGAAAATGAGCCTCTTCAGGTTTGTTAAACTCATACTTAGAGATTATTGTAGACAAAAGATGATGAAGAAACCATGTATTGGATAAAGAAACTAACATGCTTCTTCCTCTTGTGTTATAGGCTATGATGAAGGATCAGTTTGCAAACTATGTAGTGCAAAAGGTTCTGGAGACATGCGATGACCAACGTCGTGAGTTTATACTTACTCGTATTAAAGTGCATCTTAATGCGTTAAAGAAGTACACTTACGGAAAGCATATTGTTGCCCGTGTTGAAAAACTCGTTGCTGCTGGAGGTATTCTTTCTCTTTTCTGTGTAAATGCTAAGGCTTTTTGTGCTGCAAAACTGCCAAAATGTCTGGTTTTTCCTTTATATGCAGAGAGGAGAATGGGTTTCCAGCCGTCCATAAATCAGCCTCAGATGGCTTGAAGGCTGCAAGTGTTGTACATCGTAACTAGGGTGTATGGGTCTGCCGTTGCGTTTTAAGTTGGTAAGATCTAAAACCGGAAATAATCTTTGCGGGAAGCTTTGTTTTCTCTGCAAAAATCCTGTAAAATTGTGTAGTTTTCTACGGTTTTTCTATACATAGAACCAAGCATCCATCCTTAGGCTGATGAGTGAGTGAGAGAGAGAGTTAAAAAGCAGAGAATGGTGTAAAGATGGGTTGTAAAATGGTGAGGATTATAGGGTTTCCTTCACACATCGAGAATGGCCGTGTTATAGTGCCAAATGTGTTGAAGAGAGAGTGTTTATGCTTTTAGGACAATCCCAGGTTTAGAGTTTCTCTGCCCATCTATGTAATTTTTTTCATCAAACTCTTATTTTCTATTTCGCAAGGCACTCTTTTGTTTCTTGAGTTTGCAGTTTTCTTGGTTATATTGCTTGTCAAGCAAGAAAAGTATGATAGAAATGACAATCGCAGAGTCTTACAAACAGAGATCAATCTTGTCTCTCTCTCTGGCAATGGAACAAAAATAATCATTCAAGATCAATGTCAATGTCATCATCTTCAATCTTTTGACCGAACCCCCTTGGTCCAGCTTTGGCTCTGGTTGTTTTCTTCTTGCCACTTTTCTTAGACTTCTTTGCTGCCTCTTCTTTCTCAAACTTCTCTCTCTCCCTCTTTCCGAGAAACTCAGTCACTCCGATGTAAACAACCTGTAACAATCTTACTGTCACCGGTTTAGGCACTTGCAAACCGGTTGGAGGTTTTGGTTTGAGTCAACATTGTTAAATAGATTTGACAAGTTAGGATAAGATTTTGGTATGTGGACAAAACTTACACCAATGGTGAGAACACTGAGAGCAAGAAAAGCGACAATGAGAAGCACTTGTATAATCAAAGCAACACCATCTTGACTTCCACCACCAGACACAATAGCTTCTGAAGAAGAAGTATCAGAAGCAACTATCTCCTGGGATATCTCCTCTGGAGTTGCAGACAATCTCCATGATTGTTTTTTTTCCTGGTGAAGAAGAAGAGCAGTCGGAGCTTGTTGTCTGTCAGAAGACAAGATCCTTATCCTTGAAACAGAACAAGAGAATGGAGTTAATTGGTGGGTTTTAGCTGGATTTTGGAATCTTGGTATGAAACTCGGAAGAGAGAGATATGGAGTTGTTGTCGCAGACATCGTTCGTCCACCCTCTTATCTCTTCAGTTCCTAGACATAACCCACTTCGCTTTTGTTGAGATTGAATAAACATAATTAAAAGCGAATACATATGGGCCGGGAAAAGTCCACTATATTATTTCACGGGCTAAAAAACATTTATATTATTGTTTGAGAATTGATTTTGTATTTTTTTTTATGTTATTTCTATATAGTTTTATGTAATTTTACTTATTTTTATGTATTTAGTAATTTTGCTTAGAAAAATGGCTTTAAATGCATCAAATTAACCTTTTCTTCCCAATAGAGCATCCAAACCTCAAAATCACTAATCTAGATTTTATTAATATGATTAATTACCATGCTACCTCTCAATAATACTCTAACTTAATCATATATAAGTAGGATTTGTTTAAAGAAAACCGAATAAAACATACAAAAATAAAATTAATATATACATATAGTTAAATAAATTAGATTAAATACAAAAACTAATATTAAAAAAAATATTGAGAATATATATTAGTCTGCACAAAATGCGGACCACACCTATTATTATGTATATTTTTAGATTAATCTCTTGCTTAGCTCAAATCCTTGTCTTTTCACTTTTTTTTGTCAGCCAAATCATTGTCTTTTTAGAAGGGCTTACTACACTCAGTTTATTTTTTTTAAAATAAATAAATATTATGTGCATTAATTAAACTTTATTGTGTTTCTTTGTTTTATCGGCAAACAACTCTAACAAATTAACCCATGATAACCAATAATATAAGAAAAATTATTAAAAGCTAGGTGTTTTGTCCGCACATGCGAGCTTAATCATTTTTCAAATATTTATTAGTTTATAATTTATTTATTCAAAAACCAGTATGATAACTTATTATTTATGTTTTCAAAAAAATTAAATCAAACATAAAACTATATATATATACCAAATTTTTTCATGAATATATATATATATACATATGTTTATTATTGTGTTGTAATTTTAAAAGGAAATATTCACATATTATAAATATTTTAGAAAATATCTTTACACAAAATGTTTTAGTTGATAAATATTTAATTATAAATTGTTTATATGTTATTTTCTAACTTTTATAATTGAAAAACAAAATTTAAGATAACAACACAATATATAAAAATTATCTTATTTAATAAAGTTCTAATATTATTAATAAAAATTCATTTTAATTATAACTTGTTATATATTATTTCCTAGTTTTTATAATTGAAAAAATAAAATTTAAGACATAACACAATATATAAGAATTATTTTATTTAATAAAATTATAATATTATTAATAAAAATTCGTTTTTAATTATATAATTAATTATATATTAAATTCATTAAGGGTAATATTGACTTTAACCACCCAATTATTATAAATTGTTTTATATCTTTTTGAATTTTAAAATTGAAAGATATATTTTAAGACAACCACACAATATATAAGAGTTATCTTATAAAAAATAATATTATTAATTAAAATTCGTTTTTGATTATATAATTAACTTCTAACGTGAGAGCTCCATTGTGAAAAATCACTTCGCAAATAATAGTATAAATATCACAATTTAGTATCATTTTTCAAAAATACCACAAATCAAAATTTATTAACATTTAGGTTTAAGCTTTAGTGATTACTAGAGATTGACCCGCTCACCTGCACGTGTATTTATTTCTACTATTTTATAAATAAATATTTATTTGTAAAAGTGATAATATATATTTTAAAATTTATCTATTTAAATATTTGTTTAATATGACATTTATAAACATAATAATTGCATAGATTATATTGAATAATTTTTTTTTCTTGTAAACCATTAATTGTATTATCCATAGTTTAAGAATATGACCCGTATATCTGTACAAATGTATTTTTATTTTTTATGGATCAATTTTTTTTGATAATGTATAATAACTTTGTTGTATAGACTATTAACATATATAGTGCTATATATTTTATAATTTATCATTTTGAATTTACATTGAAGTATTATTTATATGAAATATATGTAATATAGTTATATAGCTTTAAAAACAATATTTTCCATTAACTATTTAAAGATGAGTTTATTAATTATTGTTACCATGATTGTATAGTTAGAATTTAATTTTAGAAATGCATTAATTAAACTGAAAGGACAAAGAATCCTAAGAAGTAGGTTATTAATAACTTTAGTAGCATGTCATTGTAAATAAGTTAAAAACTAAGGGATAATTTATTTTTGTACTTTTATTTCAATAATATAGATTGTTTAGGGTTTAATATTAAAAGGTAGAATTAGGTATATAAATGTTTTATAAATATTTTTAAATATTAGCTTAATGTACTTTTATTACAAATTTAAGGTAGTTATGAAAATAGTCATAGTAAATTTGAAAAATGGTATAATTGAAATTTCTCTAAAATATAAATAACCAAACTGAAATCTAAAACCATACTCAACCGAAAGGAAACTATACTTAGTTGTTTATGTTACTTGTTTAACTATTTAACTGGACCACTTGGTATAATTATTCATTATTAATAAGAAAATAACTGTCACTTTCACCAGTTGAATTGAAACCATCATATGATTATAACCATGTCGCTGTAACCTTCACCTGCTACACATTAGTTGGCTTCCTAACTCAATCTCTAAACCTAAAAAGACAAAATAAAAGCAAACATCATAAATCTAGAATCGGTCACGACAAAAAAAAAAGAATAGTGGTGAAATGATACGAACAACAGCTTTTCCACTGTTACTTGGATCGTGCCTGAGTACAAGCCAATCATGCATAGATTTAGGGCCTTAAAAATAGTATTACTATTAGTGATTAATTCTAAGCAGAATTAATTAAATAGCTATGTTGATACACTGTTTGGCCTCAAGGTTTGACAATTCAAAGGTTCCGGGAGATGCGTCAAAACCTTTTTCCGGAGATTTTATTTTTAATGGAAACAAAAAATGTTCGGAATGTTTTAGTTGATTTGCAAGTGTGGTTGGGTTATGACAATGTTTTTACCGTTGATCCGGTTGGATTACGCGGCGGTTTTGCCCTTTTTTGGGAAAAAAACATAAAAATGGATGTAAAATTTGCGGATAAGAATGTCATTGACAGTTTGGTGAGTTCACCTTTTTTTTTGTCATGTATATATGGGGAACCTTCTGATCACGGGCGTGAAGTGGTGTGGGAAAGAATCAGTAGATGGGGATGCATCCGAAAGGAACCTTGGTGCATCATAGGAGATTTTAACGAAATACTAAACAACGGAGAGGAGAGAAGACTGGTGGGCCTAAAAGAGGGGATGCTTCATTTAAACCTTTCTCTGCTATGCTTCAGACATGTGGGATGGATGAATTTAGCAGAAAAGGAGACAGATTCACGTGGGGAGGATGGCGTTGGAAGAAATGGATTCAGTGTTGTTTGGATAGAAGCTTTGGTAATGAGGCGTGGCTGTCTTTGTTTCCGGGATCGAATCAAACTTTTCTTGAAAAAAGAGGTTCGGATCACAGACCCGTTCTGCTCAGATTTTATGCATCCAAGGAACCTTTTAACGGTCAATTCAGGTTTGACAAAAGATTCCTCTGGCAGCCTGAGGTTTTAAAAGAAATTGAGAAAGCTTGGGGCGGAAGGAATAAGTTTGGGCCTGACAAAGTAGGCATAAAGATCGGAAGATGCAGAGCTGTGCTGAGCCGGTGGAAGAGAAAAAGGAATTTTAATGCCAAAGATAAGATAACCCTGCTCCAATAGAGGTTGGAATGGTTTCAATCTAGAGACTCTCCCTGTCGTTTTATGATAGATATGATCCGTAAAGAACTGCTTCATGCGTATAAAGAAGAAGATTCTTTTTGGAAGCAGAAAAGTCGTGATAAATGGCTAGTTTTTGGGGACAGGAGCTCAAAATTCTTTCATGGATCTGTTAAGACCAATAGATCCAGGAATCACATATCTAAACTCAAAGACAAGAACAATCAATATCAATTTTCTGATGGTGCAAAGGCTGAGGTGGCTGTTGATTATTTCACGGATTTATTTAAATCATCTAACCCGAGGCCTTACGATCCAGCATTTGAGAGTTTCCCCCCGAAAGTTACAGCGGTTATGAATGTTTCTCTGATCCGAAAGGTGTCCAGTGATGAAGTGAGAGAGGCAATTTTCTCTATTAATGGGGATAGTGCTCCTGGAGCAGATGGTATGATTGGGGTTTTCTTTCAAATGTATTGGGGAATTGTTGGAGATCAAGTTACGAAGGAAATTCAGGATGTTTTTGAGACGGGTGTGATGCCTAAGGATTGGAACTTCACTTATCTTTGTTTGCTGCCGAAGATTCCAAACCCGGATAAAATGACGGACCTAAGGCCTATAAGTCTTTGTTCTGTACTCTACAAGACTGTATCCAAGATTTTGGTCAAAAGAGTTCAACCATTCCTCAAACATCTGGTTTAAGTCAATCAATCAGCATTCGTTAGTGAAAGGCACATCTCTGATAATATTATCATCGCGCACGAAACAGTGCACGCCCTTAGAGTCCACCCGACTATATCGAAAGAGTTCATGGCGGTTAAGTCAGATATGTCTAAGGCTTATGATCGGGTGGAATGGAGTTATTTGCGCAGTCTGATGAAAGCTCTGGGGTTTGACCAGAAGTGGATTGAATTGATCATGATGTATCACGTTGGTTACTTTTGCTGTTCTAATGAATGATCAACCCTATGGTTTGATTACTCCTCAACGGGGCCTTAGACAAGGAGACCCTTTGTCTCCATTTCTGTTTGTTTTATGCATGGAAGGGCTAACCCACTTGCTGAATGTAGTAGAAAGGAATGGTCTATTCAGGGGCTTACAATTTTCAGAGGAGAGACCAGCGATTCATCACCTGTTATTTGCGGATGACAGCCTTTTCATGTGCAAGGCTACTTCGGATCGGGCGCTGGTTCTGCACCGAATTTTACTATTCTACTGAGCAGCTACTGGTCAGAGTATTTATCTCCAAAAATCATCTATCTCTTTTGGTGAGGGAGTTTGGGAAACTGATAAAGAGGAGATTCAAAGCATTCTAGGAATCAGTAACCAAGGAGGAGCAAGTAAATATTTGGGGTTACCAGAATGTTTTTCAGGCTCGAAAGTTGATTTATTTTCGTATATCAAGGATAAAACCCAAGGGAGATTTGAGGGATGGTATCTTAAACATCTGTCCCAGGGGGGCAAGGAAGTACTATTAAAATCATATGCGGGAGGGATACCGGTGTATCCCATGTCCTGTTTTCGTCTCCCTAAGACCCTTATCACGAAGATGAATAGTCTGAGTGCTAATTTTTGGTGGGGAGCAGATTCACATAAAAAGAAAACACACTGGGTCTCCTGGGAAAAGATGTGCTTACCCAAACACATGGGGGAATGGGTTTCAGAGACCTAGAGTGTTTTAATCAAGCGTTGCTTGCTAAACAAGCATGGAAAATCATTCACCAACCTCAGTGTCTTCTCTCACGTTTCCTCAAGAGCAGATATTTTAATAATAGTGGGTTTTTGGAGGCACCGATTGGAGTGAGACCGTCATATGCTTGGAGAAGTCTGATGTTTGGGAGAGAATTGCTACAACGAGGGTTAAGACCAAGAGTTGGAAATGGTACCAACACGCGGGTATGGTTGGACCAATGGATTGACGACCCAGTGGAGGGACTCAGAGCGCCATGCATAAAAAATATCACTTTTGATGTTAATTTGATGGCAAGTTCTCTCATTGATCTGCACGCTCACAGATGGAACCTGCAGAAAATATCGGAGATCTTTGTCGAGGCCGATGTAGAGATACTGAAAAAGAACCAACCAGTGGCAGAGAAATCAGATTTCTTCTCATGGAAGTATACAAAGAATGGCATGCTCTCAGTGAAGTCCGCTTACTGGTTAGCATCGAATTTGAAAGCTGAGAAGAATATCCCGGAAGCCTTTCTGTCTCCGTCACTTAATGGTTTGAAAGAAAGAGTATGGAAGGTTAAGACGTCTCCGAAAATCAAGGTTTTCCTATGGAAAATGATCAGCGAAGCGCTTCCTACAGCGGATTTGATCAACTCTAGGGGAATGAAAGTTGATACAACGTGTCAAACCTGTGGAGGAGATTCGGAATCAATCAATCATATGCTCTTTGTATGTAGTTTTGCAAGACAGGTTTGGGCGTTATCTTCTATCCCTCATCCGGTGGGTGGTTTTGATAAAGATTCTGTCTTCGCTAATTTAAATACTCTGCTTTCCTTGAGTGACCGGTCCCGTTTAAGTGAGGAACACCGACGGACGTGGCCTTGGATCCTTTGGCAGCTATGGAAAAGAAGAAATGAAGGGATCTTTGAAGGTAGATGTCTCAACGCGCTGGAACTGATTCACAAAGCATCATTCGATTCTGATGAACGGTTTCAAGCTCAAGTAGTTGAGGAAGAATGGGTAAAAGCAGAATGTGCGAAACATCCCCCTTCACGGCACAAATGGTTACCTCCGGAGGCGGGATGGTGGATGTGCAATATTGGCTTTGAGTATGACAAAAAGCAGGGTCTGGCAGGAGGTGGATGGGTTTTAAGAAATGAGAGAGAAGTGGTGCTTTGCCATAGTAGAAGAGCTTTTTCGGGCTGCAAAAACAGAGAAGAAGCTAAGTTCGAGGTTGTCTTGTGGGCTTTTGAAAGTATGAGAAGCCAAAGACAATCGAAAATTATTTTTGCGGGGGAATGCGGTGACTTATTTGATGCGGCTACGAGACCGGAGGCGTGGCCTTCCTTTCAATTCCAAAGTATCAGTTTAGAGAAAGAATTAAAAGGGATTGAAGAATGTAAGTTATGTATGGTGAACAGAGAAGCTAATAGAGGTGCTTTTTTCATTGCTCAAAGTGTTACCAAATTTCGTTTGGTAAATTCGTATGTAGCGAGCGGTCATCCCGACTGGCTTTTCGAATTCTTTGTGAATGAAAGCAGGGGCCTCTGAATAGTTGTCTTTATGCAGAGGAGATGTTATGGATGAGAAAATGTGGGGACAATGGTTATTGTTTGTGGACGATCCCCTGTTTTTCATCTCTATTCCTCTGTTTTGCTCTGTTTTCTTTTGGCTGTGTGCAGTTCGTAAGTGTTTGTATGTGTTTGGTAAACTTTCTGGTGTCAGGACCAGCTAATTTTATTGAAACTACTTTGACGGAAAAAAATGTTGGTACACTGTTAATGGTTATAATTATACATTTTTATTGTTCATTGTATTGTCGTATGACTGATCGCACTGATTAATTGTTAGTCGTTTTATATCACTAAAAAGTTTAGCGACAAAATATAAACTTTTCTGCAATTAATCATAGAATCCTGTAAATAGGCTTGGGCGTTCGGGGCCCCCGTCGGATTCAGTTCGGTTCAGTTTTTCCTGGGTTCGGTTTGGATTGGACCGGATTGTAACCAATGTTTGAAATCGTCAAAAAAATATTTTTTAAATCATGGAAAAATGATAAAAAAACTCAAAATATATAAATTATTCACAAAACTAATTAAAAATAGTTAATTTATCTAAACTAACTGAAAAGTATTGAAAATAACAAATAAAATAAATTATAAAATATTTAGAATACTATAAAATATCTGAATTACCTGAATATATATGAAAATATTAACATATTTAACTAATTTCGGATGTCCTCAGATCCTAGTTTGGATTTTGGTTTGGTTCAGGTTATAACCAAACCCCAAAGTATTAAGCTCATAAGCCCCTTTCGGATATTTTTGTATAACGGTTTGCATCCGGTTTCAGTTTTTTTGGTTCGGGTTTAGGTAGGTAATTCGAATTGGGGTAGAAACGCCCAGGCCTATCTGTAATATTCAAACGAACAACATTTACTTGCCTATCCAATATTTGGTCATAGGTATCAGTAATATAAATCTATTGTTCTTTTTTGAGAAATTAGGAACCACACCAAAAAACTTCAACGTATTTAGCGACGTACCAAACCAGACTATTCCAGAACTGTGCACATCTTACAATGACACTCATACCCCTATGTCCACTTGTTGTAGAGTTGCGTCTGTTCACTAGGCTAAATCTTATAGACATATTCTGAAGAGATATTATTACACTGTTCATAAATTCGCAAATCTCTTTGTGTCAGTATTCAATATTAAAAAGCACGAGTCTGATCAGATATCACTTTATACAATACTAACTACAGGAAAACATACTCCATTTCTCAAAAAAAAATTCCAATAATCATAAGAAAAAACATAGGAATCTCCGCGAGTCACAACCGGAAGAATGGAGAGAGAAAATCACGAAGGTCTACCATATCCTATCCCGAAGAGAATATTCAAGGCCGGAGAGGAACCAACCGGCATTAGAGTCACAATATCATAAACCATGCGCCATCAGACAAATTATAAACGCTCTCGAACCCGACGAAGTGGAGCAAATCCGTGCATCTCCCTTTGGGAAACTCGTAGAGATAGCTGATACGCCTTCTTTCTCTGGTCGTTTTGGTCGATATATAATCTCTAGACAGTTGAAGGTCGCAAAGAGGCACGAGGCTTGGTTCGTGTTCGCCGGAAAACCTATCCGGTTCTCTCTTCGCGAATTTGCTTTGGTAACGGGGCTCAATTGTGGTAAATTCCCAAAGCGATCTAAAAAAAGAGCGAAGAAGCATATCACGGAGAAACCCTACTGGGGCGAACTATTTGATACATTGAAAGAGGTTCCTGTATCGTCAGTCATATGCATGTTGAAGAAGAAAACAGTTACTGGATGTGATCTGCGGCTCAAATACGCCTACCTTGCTCTGCTTTCCTCTGTCATCCTACCGACGACACATACACCGCGGATATCACAAGATCATGCCGAGATGATAAAAGACATTGAAGAGTTTTTTGCATATCCATGGGGGAGAATTTCCTTTGATATGCTCATGAGCAGTATTAAAGAAAGAAAGGAAGTTTCCCTTTCCCAAAACACAATTGCTTTGAAGGGGTTTGTACTCTCATTACAACTAGTCATGGTAGAAGCTGTGCCCGCCCTTACCGAAGCTGTGCATGATGACAGCTCATCTGGTTCGGAAGATGAATTTGGCGAAGAGGAAGACAACACAGATGATGACAAAGGCGAGAAGAAGAGCATAAGCCCTGGACATGCTCGCGATACAGATGCGGCGGGGAAGATAAGTATTCCATTTAAGTAGCTTCATATTTGAATTATATAATTTAGACACCCCATAGACATACACTAACAAATTCTTTTTGTTCTTATTCTGTTGTCCGTGAGGTAGGCCATTGTGCGTTCAATAATCTTCGGAGGGGATAAACCAGTCAACGCGACCCCAGAGTTTGAGTGGTCTGATGACGAAGAGGACTACCTAGTTGATAACCTAATGAAACTAATTGACCAGGGTTATCCGTTTTCCCAGTCATGCTTCACTGGCGGTGTTACGAAAGTGGAGATTATCAAGCTCCGTGAAGAGGCTAAAGCTAAAGGTATCCACCGCACGAATACTAAATCAAAGCAGGGTTCATCCACCCAAACACTTGGTGGATTGGACGTAGAAGTTGTCGCTGCCGTGGTGAAGGACAAGGTGAAGGAAGACTTCACACGCATTGAAAGTCAACTCGCTAACATACGGGAATCAAACTAGGCTTTCCAAACACTTGTCCTCTCTAACCTCAGCCAATTACTTGCAAAGTTAGAAGGTGTTACAAAGATCATAAGTTCCCTCAACAAAGGTGAACTGCGACAGCCTACCCCCTGTCAGGATGGACCTCACCAAACAGTTGTTCAACCCCACTGTACAAAGGATGCTGGCGTACATACTAATGTGGATGTTCCCACCATAATACAAGATGCTGTAAATTTCGTTAACCAGTCATCGTCGTCTCCTGATGATGTAAGTTTTGAATTAGACGGTCAAATCTAGACATAGCCGGTTATGTATTATCTGATCACCGTTATAAAATGGTGCCTCTTTATTTGTGCAGGGAGGCAATGTGAGGGATGGGAGAGAAGTAGAAGGAAACAGGGGTCCAAATGTTGAGACTGCTGAGTTTTTCTGTATGGTGAGTGTATTCTACCCCAAGTGCTATAACCATTATTGAGTCTGTAGCTGATGAATTTTATTTCAAGGATGAGAATTCAGCAGATCCAAGAATCGTCCCAGTATCCCTTTCATCCCATTCTAATCATGGGGAGGAGCATGGTGGAAAGCTTGTCGGGATTACTAACACCGATTCTGTACATTTTTCTATATAACAAAATATCAGTAACATAAGTACCTCATATTTTCATAGGTTTCTAACATGTTCACTATAACTGCACATAATCTCTAGCCGTCATTATTGTTCCCGAAACCCAGTTTCTCGCTAGGACTAACACAAGAGGCACGTGTGGTTGACTACGAGGCAGCCAATTTAAATGTTGTTTGCGGAGCCAACGTAGGTGAAGACGGAAACATTGATGACATACACCCCGTCACCGAAAAGGTTGCGTTGGGTTGTAGAAAAAGTAAAAGACAAAAACTGCCCCCCCAAGTCACTACTAGGACATTATGAATGTGACAAACGGTTCCTAAACCGTTCAAGACAGGCGGTGGCAGATTCAAACAACCCAGGTGGTAACATAGACTACTCAGCTAAGTTTGCTATTCTACTCGACAAAATGAAGACACCATTGTAAGTTATGCTAGATTTGACCGTCTAATTCAAAACTTACATCGATTAAGTTTGCTATTTTACAAACTTACACCAGTATACGTTCATGCTATCTAGTATTCTGAATGTATATTTCACATTATTGCCGGCTAACAATATTCGTTGACATGCGTTGAGCAGTTGCATAAAAGCTAATAGGTGGGCTCTCGAGAGCAGCGAATTGTATGAAATGGTTGACATATCGAAACCCCTTTCGGCAAAGGTTATTATTAGCCATCAATTTGTAGTAGACCGTAGATGGAAGGCATTTCTTGTATGCAATTTGATAAAAATAAGTTGTATGCAGGTTGTTGACGTCCTCATCTCTCACATCAGCGTAACTTTTCTTGGAAATTCTCACCCCAACCACCAGTCTACATGTGTCTTCATGGACACCCAATTTGTTTATCAAATCTCAAAGGTATACACTAAGTTCTCCAAGGTGTCGAAGAAAGAGAGTTTCCGATTTCCTGAAAGTGTCTTGGACTTTGGTTTGAACAACACTTCATTCGCTGAAGCGGAGCGAATCTATTTTCCTTTCAATCTTGACAAGAAGTACTGGGTAGGAATATGCGTTGATACTAGCACATGGTCTATTGTTGTGTTAGACAGCAACATAACAATTAGGTCAGACTACATGATGACAAAAAAACTACGGCCAATTGCACAGATGTTTCTTTTTTTTGCCAAGCAGGTGGGAAAACAAGTGGGATGCAAAGATGAGAAACCTTTTGCTATTGACAGGCCTCAGTGTATCCCGCAAAACAACTCTCTTCCAGACTCAGCAGTCTCATCCATACTTTTTATTCAAGCACATGATGTAGCTGGTGCTGATGCATGCAAATGCATTACACCAGATGTTCTCGACACCGAAGTGGAAAGGTTTGTAGTTACACTCTACGAAGGAAATGTTGGCATACTCTGAATGCATGTAACCGTTTGGTTTCCTATTATAACATTTTTCTATTATGACAAGACTTCAATTTGCACTCTTTTATCCAGAAAACTTTTGTCAAACGATGTTTAGACTTCCATTTGCGGCTTATTTATCTTCTTATATCTTATTCCTTCATGTGTTAGCTCAAACTTCATTAGCTGGACAACATACCACAAGCGGGTTTAACATACCACAAAAATATTTTACATATCTCTAGCTAATGTAACTAATAAGTTAGAGTACCTTTATTATTTAGTGGAGTGGCTATCATTTGTGTTAGCCGTATAAAACCTTATTCGAATATTAAACAAATACATTAACATGTCAATAATCTGATTAAATATAAACAATATAGTATACATAAAAATGTTTAAACGGACATCACATTTGTTAGCTTAGTCAACTATTAATTTGGCTAACACTCCCTTGTGACTAACTTGCCAATAATCTGATTAAATATAAACAATGTAGTATACACAATAATGTTTACATAGACATCAATTATGTTAGCCGATACAACTAATAAGTTAGCTTATATTATTATTTTGATTGCTTGGATACCATGTACTTTGTATACATTTTCTACGCCAACCAAGTTAATCTGATTAAATATAAATAATATAGTATACATAAAAATGTTTAAACGGACAATACATTTGTTAGCTTAGTCAACTATTAAGTTAGATTTGCTTATGATTCGGTGATGTGGTCATCATTATATTTATCTCTTTTTAACACATAATTATACAATGTCTGGTGACTAATATGTCAATAAACTGATTGCCCTATATATCTAAATGATGAGAGAAAAACTAGAGTTGACGTTCAGAAGATTCAAGCAAGAGACAAACAACCTGGTAGATACGTACGTAGACATTGAACATTCATCAGACAACTATGTATTAGTTTGGATATCATTCGGGTTAGCCGAATAAAAACTTACTTGAATATCAAACAAATACACTAACATGTCATCTATTTACGTAGTTAAAGACTTCTTAATTCGTTAATTTGGCTAACACTCCTCATGACCAACTTGCTAATAATCTGATTGAATATAAACAATGTAGTATACATAATAATGTTTACACGGACATCAATTATGTTAGTCGATACAACTAATAAGTTAGCTTATATTATTATTTTGATTGCTTGGATACTATGTAATTTGTATACATTTTCTACGCAACCAGGTTGATCATGTACCAATATTATAGTAGATAAGGAGGAAACTTTTATTTATCATCACAAAGCGTTATATCATAATCCCCTACACACCCAACATGGACAGACAGTAGTTGTATTTTACATAAACTAGATTTTTATCCGTCATGCCATTGCCTCACCTTCATCCCATACATGTCTCCCTTCACATAAAGCTCCCCCTTCATTGCATTACATATATCTCTTATATTGCATTTTTACAGGTAGCCTTGTTGTGACCAAGACCCTTGCACCTGCTGCATGCAACTCTCCTATGTATTGTCTTCATCTAGTACACATGGTAAACAAGAAAAATTAGCAAAACTTGACGTAATAATTTTTACTCGTTAAAAGTTCATCAACATAACATACACCAGTTTCTCGCCACGAGAGAAGTAACGTAGCTTCTTAGGCCTTCCAGGAGGGCGGCGAGTAGCCGGGGGAGACAAGCTTAAGCCGGAGAAAAGGGTCGACAAGTCTGATAGGGTTGCATAATCTGTCACAGGAGCTATACTTCCTTCATACGCACGCCTAAGGAAACTCACCTTGTAAGCATCCATAACCAACGTGTCAACTTCAACATTGGCGCTCAATGCAGCCGCAATGGCGTGGGAACATGGAATTGACAGCATCTGAAACTCAAAACAACTACATGTGTTTTCTCTAATGTTGACATGAAAGCTACCTCCCAGCTTGTTGCGCACCTCATACTCGTGATCAGCAATTTCTATCACCTCATAACCACCCGTTAACTCAAAGTTTCATGTTATGATTCCAAGAACTCGTGGACTCATAATGTCAGTATTCTTGTTTGCGACATCACGCCTTGTGGAAAACCAGGTCATTAGTTTTGCTCTAATGAAATCTACCAAGAGGATTATAGGAAACTCCCTGGCCTCGCGAAGCACAAAATTCCAAGACTCGGCTAAATTACTCGTCATGATGTATCGGTTGCCAACGAAATGGGACCTAGCCCAATGCTGGAAACCTATATCCACCAGGTATGCTGCACAGGCTGGATCCATCTGCTTAATCTCACTAAACACTTTGTAAAAATCTTGCAAGCGATAGGATCTCGCTGCTTTGGCAACAAGATATCCCAAGTGTCTTCCTTTGAAGTTTGATCTAACGTTTCTTTTAAGGTGGACCACGCAAACACAGTGACTAGCGCTAGGATAAACCTGGAAAAGTTTAGTTATGTAAATTGCATATAAAACTGTACACAGAAAATAAACCCAAATGATTGGTTAAATTATGAATTATCACGTTACGTGATAATATAGCCGTATATATATAATGTTCACCTTGCTAAGTCCTTTGTATATAGAGAGATGCCTATCAGAGACAACTACCAGACTGACTTCGTTGCGCACAAACGCGGAGAGTTGTTTGAAAAACCACTCCCACGACATGTCATTCTCACTGTCGACAATGCCAATAGCCAGGGGGTAAATCCGGTAATTGCCATCTTGTGCAGACGCCGTTAACAAACATCCAGCGTACCTGCCTTTTAAGTGGGTTCCGTTAACGACGACTATTTTTCTCATGAACTCATATCCTCTTATGGAAGCTCCCATAGCAAGAAACATATATTTGAACCGCTGCCCGCCTTGACCAGTGCTTTTAGTGTGCAAACAAGCCATTGTTCCAGGATTAGCGGTAACAAGTTCATTTAGATAATACGGGAGTTGAACATACGAAGCGTTGCATGTCCCCTGCCCATTATCCACCGCCAAATCACGCGACCTCCATGCTTTCCAGTATGAGATACTGACGTTATGGTCACCCCGCATCATCCGTCTGATCTCCCGTGGTTTTGGACCTCCACCAACACCGGCAAACTTACTCTTCATTAACTTTCCCACCACAGAGGATGTTGCTTGATTCTGGTAACCGTCACGCTCGTTAACTGTACAACCATGATTGTTGACAAATTGCCTGACTTCGAAAACATCACAATCTTTTAAGCGGGCTGCATATACTCGCCAAGGGCATGCGGTCCCGCAACACACTAGGATCATAAGTGTTTGATCGGATTTAGGAATTTTGAAGCAAAAGTTTTTCTCAGTTGCATACATAGCCATATGATGCTTGAAAGCCTCTTTGTTCCGGAACATCATTCCGACAAAAAGTTCAATTCCATGATCACCTAACTCACCTGATAATTGACAATGGCCACATAACAAATTTATTCAGTACATACACAATGCTATAATCCACTGTTCTCGAGGAAAACAAATTATATACATAACAAATTTATTTAGTACAAACATAACGAAAGGAGTGAATATGGAAGAGATAAGACTGAACACTTAATTGGCCAAACACAAACATAAAAATGAAAGGTTTTGGAATCGCATGTGTAATATGGTCATAACCAAGCCAGTCATGCATAAATTGTTTTGTTACAAGGAAACTATACAACCAAATTAAACCCAGTCGTAGACAACAATTATGAACTATTTCAAAAGACATGTTTGCTTCATTAAGATTTAATATGGTTACATAAAAGTTTGGCAAACCAAAATCAAACTTCCCTTGCCAAACTAAAACTTAACCGAGCATTAGTCTAACTTACATCCGGCTTCATATAGCTAAATAAACGCACTTGGCTAACACCCGAACGAAACGGTTACCCAAAAGTTTAACCACCCAAAAAGAAATTCTGGTTAAACTTTATGTTAACCATTTTCTAAAAAAACTTCCCGTCCAACATCCAACATAAACATTAATATAATACATAAGATATAGTGCTCCCCCACCCGAGCTAATTATCACCCACCTTCAGTGTGGCTACCCTCTGATGATGTTTCCCCTGCATTCACAGCTTTGTTTACCGGAACCGGCTCCTTAGTATCTCCTGAAGGCACATGCTGCGTCATGTGGCGGCTCTCTACAAGAGGCGTAGCTTCAGAGGACACAATTGTCGGAGTTTGACTAACTTGCACACAACCAACCACCGCAGATTCACCAAGAACTGTAGAGGACAAGGGACAAACGAACACACAAAATTTTAAACATGTATAGAACAAATCATAAGTGATTCAGTATAATTGATTGTATCTCCATCTCTAACCTTTAGGCGCAATAATCTTTCCTTGGAATGCAGCCCCCATCGAGCTAACTTCTCCTAATTTCTTAACATGCGTAGAACTTCCTCCAGCATACTGAGAGCACAAGATTGCAGTTGATCCCGTGGAAGAGTCGTCTTCTACCTCAACACCCCCTGTCACTCCAGTATTGATTTGAACACCCCTAACACCACCTTCATTAGTTTTAGACCCCTCTTTAAGGAGACCTCTCAAGAAATCAGTTTCCTTTGGCTCGGAACCAGCAACTCTTCCCCCGTTGTAGAGAGCAGGGTAGTTGATCAAGTCCAAACCCACGTCCCACAAAGCCGACGGTGCTTCGGTTGCATTCATTGGAACCAACTGGCCTTCTGTTGCAGAAACCAAAGTTGTCCCACCTAATAAGTAAACAAGACAGGTGATACACATATGAGCTGACGTCCACTATAATAATCAAGTGTTTACTTATGTTTTTCAATAGGTTATTTCTAAAATTAGCCGTCCTCAAGCAACACAAGACCACTGTTATCGATGCTTCCCTTCCGATTTTTTATATAAACAAGAATTGACCGGCTAAGAAAATAAACTTACGGCTAGTAGTTTCGATTGCTTGATCAGTTTGTGCTCCCACTTCTGTCACATCTACCATGTCCTGATCATCCTCAATTTGTATGATCTCAATGCCCTGCTCGCCAGCAATGCTTGGCCTAGGACGCACACCCATGTCAATGCACCCCATCTCCAGTGCAACTCTATAGAAGACAAGCATCTCCTGTTCCCCAAATATCTCGTTCATCACTTGCTCACTCGTTACCAGACGCTCCCCGAAAACTAAACCTGCATCAAGACAACATGTAGAAGTTCAATATTTAACTAATTTTGTTCTGAAAGAAAGACAATAAAGGTGTTGTACGTGGATACACACCCTCGAATATAGCCTTCTCTCTTTCATCCCCTGTCCCATCAACAACATAGGTCGTTGTACCAATTGAGAAATTGGAACGCCGGAAAAATTGATACTCCGCCACGTTCTTGGCGCCAAGCGTAACCAGCAAAGTGACTTTTGTGACCCATGGCCTATCGGTTAGCAATGATCGTAGATCAGCAGAGTTTGAGATTGTTAGTGGGGGTATGTTTTCACTGGGAAAAAGCATCCAGTCAGGCATCCCATAGGTTATTAGCACCGGAGTCTCCCCACATAGGCCATACTGCTCCCTTATTGCTCCGTCAAGGATTTCGTAAGTATTGGCATCGTCCACATAAATGGTGAAGCCATAATCGGCTGGTGTGGGGACGAAATGCCAGTGGTCCCTTTGATTTTCCTCCACGTTCCAAGCCAAACTCGGAAAACTCTGCCCATCACCTGTGGTTGCAAGCAATAAATAAGTTAGTCGGCTAAAGAATGTTATCCCATTAAAACCGTTGTTATCGTCAACAACGATTCCAACAACTTTAATGTAAGATCATATTCAAATCTTCTACAAATAAATCGTATGGACATTTAATGTCTCTGAAAAGCTTACCGTTTAGAAAAACTCTTTGTTCGAAGAAGATTTCTTGAAGCTTGAACACGACTTTTTGATCTACCTTAACCTTCTCGTTGTGGTTTTCTTCCAAAAGCTGAAACCGTCTTTACCATTTTATAGACGCCCATAGATTGAAGGACTATACAAATATTTAGTTACACATTTTTATGTATGTATAGGTGGCAAATCTTTAAACTAGATTCGGTAATGGCATGCGCCGCTTGCGTCAGATAACGTGTGGAGGTGAAATGATCACCAAAAAATACTGTACATTTTTGTTTACCGATGAAATCTAAATATATCTACATAATATCTGGTGCAATCTAAGCAAATCTAGGTTAGTATCTCTGCTCAGCTACAAACCTACGTAGGAGAGATAAGAGAAGTCGATGAGGCAAGTGATAAGGGCATTTACGTCTTCGATCATGCACCAATAACAATAACTTTATGTATTATGCATTGTTTTTGGCAAACTCCTAAATTAGCCATCTTTTATTGTTTTTGGCCTAATTAACTCTTCTTTTTTTCTTTGCTTATTTTTTTCCGGTGAATCTAGAGAACCATTGAACAAACAAAAAGAACAATAACTAGAAACAACACTAATGCTTCCAAGTACACAAATTATATGATTCAAAGGAAGAAGGCTTTGAATCATTACGAATAGATGACAATATTTAGCTTAACACATCCAAAGAATCACTTACATTATAAGCTAACACCTCCAAGAGAAATTAAGAAGATTTCCAAGAAAGAGGAGAGATAATTTAGATAAGTTAAGGAACGGGTTTAGGTTTTTGTTGAAAAGAGGTTTGGGTGTGATCGTTTATATCATGTTACTTGCATAAGAAACAGCAAACTAAACCAATATCAAACAACAAAACTAAAAAACTTCGAAAGAATGGAAAGAGTTTTTTTCTTTGTTAAAAACTAAAAAGTCTAAAATAATAACAGATAGCATTCTACACATTGGCATGAGAGCCACTCTTTTTGTACATGCATAGGAAACTCTAGATATCCTCACCATTTGACTTTACATCAGTCTCTGCCTCTTCACTCAAACTCATCAGCCTAAAGGGGATCTTTTGGTTCTACGTATATAGTGAAAAACGGTAAGCAACTACACAATGTACACATACTTTGCGGGTCAAACAAGGCTCTCTCTCACAATTTCCCGCAGATCTTTTTTGCTGGTTTAGGATCTTACCTACTTCTCTATTCTGCCAACCACCCTAATTAAGCTGTACAACACTTGCGGCCTTAGCCACCTGAGGCTGCAGACCCATTCTCCTCTCTTGCAAATATAACAAAAGAAACACTTAAGAGACATTGAAATGCCATAGAAATGCTTATGAGGCTTAAACTTTGGATACATAGATGGGAAGGAACATGTAAGTACCTCCAGCAGCAACGAGTTTTTCAACACGGGCAACGATATGCTTTCCATAAGTGTATTTATTTAGCGCATTAAGATGCACTTTGATGCGATTAAGTATATGCTCACGCTGCTGGTCATCGCATGTCTCCAAAACTTTTTGCACTACATAGTTTGCAAACTGATCCTTCATCATAGCCTATATACACAAGAGGTAGAGGAGGAAGAAGAAATATTTGAGCTTATTGGTTTCTTTAAGACAGTGATCTAAAAGTATTGAGTTTGACAAACCTGAAGAGGCTCGTTTTCATCAGTAGTGCCAAGCATCTCATTCACGAGCAATTCACGTTCCTCTGGACCTCCAAAGGTCAAACATTTCTCAACAACGTTGGAAGCAAACTTCTGCTGGCTCATCTGAACAATCTTCCCGGCTAATTCTTTGATTATCAAAGTACGCTCGTCAGGCTTTCCATGCTCAAGCACATGCTGTTCCAAAAAAGTATGTCAGTTTCGAGCAAAAGAAAATAAAAACCACCAGTTGCAGAAAAAAAAACATGTTTGTACAAACCTGAATAACATAGTTTCCATACTGGTCTTGTGCCAACATACTAACAGTGGACAGGATTTCTTCCATCACCTTGCTCTGTGTATCTGGCTCATGGCAGTGCTCTAATACCCTCTGCAACAGAAGATGAGAAAGCATAAGATCAAGAAAACAATCGTCTTGTTTTTATCACAAAGGGAAATAACCTGAACAACACGGCAACCATATGGGTGAGTGGAGAGAGTCACAATTTGACCAAAGAAGGTAGAAATAATAAACTCAATGTTTTCTTCAGGCACACATTCGATGCACTTCTGAACCACATGGTTCCCATTCTGATCACGTACACATCGCATCACATTTCCATCAAGTTCTTTCACCATCTTAATTTTCTGGTCTAGATCAACCACCTCAATTGCCTAAAAAAGTAAAACAACAGAACCAAAACTAAACTAAAACTGATACAGATAATGGCAGAGAGTTAAAAACAACAACAACAGAAAGGCTTTACCTTCTGGATGACACGGCAACCATACATCTGTAGGCTGAGAGCCAAAACATTGCTAAAGAGCTTCTCTGCTAGTTCTCTCCTCTGTGGCGGGAGTCCATGCTCAAAAAACTGTAGGATGGTTTGCATATTCAATGTAAGAGTCTCTTAACTTATTAACTCCAAAAATAAAACAAAGAAGAAGATTAAACTACCTTTTGAATCACATAGTTTCCAAAAACATCAGTCATCAGGGCAAGAGCTTGTGGCATGATCTCCTCATAAACCATGTTTTTCTCATCAGTTGTTGCCGTCTCAAGTTTCTGCTGGATAAACCGGCTCCCATATTGATCCGCACTGGTCAGCCATTTCACAAGTATGTGTTAGCTTTGGACAAGGAGACACAAGGACAAAGGTAAACACTTTCAAAGAAGTACCTGAACTCTACAACATGGCTAGCTATCTCAGAGAGCTCAAATCCTCTTGTTTTGTTACTTTTGAACTCTTCTAGCAATGAGGATCCAAAGCCTCCATCCAAGCTAGCACCCAAGTGCCAAGAATCCATTACGCCTCCCGAGTAGTTTCTTGCTGCCGAGGGATATCGCATATTAACTTCACCTCTTCTCATAGGGCTAAGAGGTGCCACCAGAGGATTTTGCATAACATGATGAGCCAATGGGCTTCCAGGGTATGACATATTAGACCCAAATGTTGGACTCCCATAATAGCTATGGCTGTTAGGGCTCACAGATTTGTAAGGGACACCATACTGTGATTTCTGAGCTCCCAGATAAGCCCTCTGAAATTCAAGCATACTCATGTATGAATTACCCATAAAGCCAGGATCATTAAGAAGATCAAGCGAATCAGCATACTGATGATACATTGGGTTGGCACCTCCTCCCATCATTCGATTACTGATCCTGCCAAGATTACGTGATTCAGGGAGGTTTTGACCTCTACCATGAAGTCTGGAGTCCATTCCAGAAAATCCCAAAGCAGATGGCGAGGACACATCTTCATACATTGGAGAGAAGTTACTAGTCCCAAGTTGGCTAGCCATCATAGACGCTACAGATGGGTTAAAAGCATAGCTGTTCAGACCATAGTTTGGGTTATCAAGATCCTGATGCTGGTACGGACCAGGTAGTCCAACTCCGCCGTTATAGGAAGATCCTTGTGAGCCTCTCGGTTGTGGATTCCTATAAGAACCAGTTGACTTATGTGGTTGATCAAAGTTGTTTGGGAACCCATGTTGATTAACTTCGTTATGTCCACCTTGCAGACCAAACATGAGGTTTCTGACCTTTTGGACATCCTGCTCAGCTTGGCCTCGTTCATCTAACCCGCCACTACCTGACAGGTTCATGGCAGATAGAGCAGAGGCGAGATCAGAAGACTCGTTGAGACCAGACCCATTAAAAGGGCTTTGATTACTTGTGTTCCTCATATCATTTGCACTCGCTCTTCCACTTCCAATGGGAGTAAGGCAGGGACTAGGCACCCTAGCAACAGCCTGCGGATCTGGAGTTCCATTCCTAGACAGTGAAGAACCAAGAACCGCTGCATAGCTGAACGGTAGTTGCGCACCTATACCTTGTGACGCAGATGAAGACAGATTCTTTGCGTAGTCGCCATTTTCATTACGACTTGCAGGACGTGAAGGATGCTGTACAACGGGATTCCCATGCCCCATGTCAGCCTGCACAAAAGCAACCCGTCAAGTTTACATTAAAAAATATATACAGGAGAAATATAGAATGGTATATATATAACGTGAAGAAATAAGCATTCAAAGCAAACACCATAAGCAATTATCAGACAGAAAAAAAAGAAAGAATAAACAGTATCTATCCATTGCGAACTATTAATAAGAAGGGTTTCAGGAACCTGAAAGATATCACCAAAACTCTTCTGCTTGCCTCCAAGATCCAAACCACCGAGTCCATTAGCATCCCATTCGGAAGAAGAAGCATTAGTTCTCTCAGGCTCAAAACCAGGCGGCATAGAGAACACAGTGCTACTCCCTTTAACCCTCTGAGCAACCCTCAAATCCTCCCTAGACATCAAAGGCGGAGGCAACCTCGGGTTCAACTTCATATTAGCATGGTAATAAGACAAGTAAGCTGGATCTTTCCTAAACTCCTCATCATCACAACCAAACCCACTCCCCAAAAACGGACCCCCACCTCCGCCGCTGAAAAGCCCTCCGGCGGCGCTAAAGGAACCGTCCACAGTCGGCGGAGCAGAGCCGCTTCTGTACAAGTTAAGCTCTTTCTCGAGCTCATCAGCTTCTTCTTGCCGTCGCTGCTGCTGGCTGAGCAATACTCCAATACCTGTCTCGTAATCATCCCCAAAAGATGAACCTTCGTTACCTCTCTGCATCGGCCCTTCTTCAATTATTACCAACTAACAACAAAAACCCACCAAAAATCAATTATTAGAGTATATGTTCATACGCTATATCCATTAAAAGAAATTGATATACCCACAAGTCTATTATAAGAAGAACTATCAGAAAGATCAAAACTTTAGACAGAACTCAAATCAATTCTCAGGATTGATGTTCCATGTTACAACGACAGGAGCAAATTGAGAAAAAAAAGAGAGAGGGTTTTATAGTGTTGACGGAATGATCAGACGGCGATGGAAGAACCTTAGGGTTTTTTAAGTTAATGGAAACTAAAATAAAACAAAATTACGGCCACTTTTGTACTTAGGGTTGGTTTGACCTAGCGATTGCATTAGGGAATGAAAAAGATAAGTACGAACCTTAATGTTCCTAGTTTAAGCTGTTTCAAGATCTTTGTTTTGTTCTTATCAGGCCTGGGAAAAAAAAAAAAAAAAACCTAAGAACCAAACCAAAATCAAATCGAAATACTCCAAACTGAAATATATAACCAAATATATAAAAATATTAATTATACATACATATAATATAGTTAAATATATATTTATAATTTAAAATTTTATTAAAAATATTTAAAAATATTATTATAAAATATCTAAACTATTCAAAAGTATATGTAAGTATCTAAATATTTTTATCCGAAATATCTAAAGTCATTATCCGAAAAACTGAATTGGAACTGAAATCGAATGAGAACCGATTTCTTTCGGGTATTTTTTGGTTCTTAGATTTACTATCCGAACCAAACCAAAATGAAAACTACCCAAACTGAATCTGAACAAAAAATAGTCAAGTAGTAAATGGATCCTCTAACTCTCTACCCAAACTGTCTGATACCCAAATTACTTGTTAAACTGAACCGATATCCGAAATGCTCAAAACTAGTTTTCATGTTTTTTTTGTTTAGGTTTTAGAGTTTAGGAACTTATTGAATTGATGATTCGAGAGAATTTCAGTTTTTACTCCTTAAAATCTCCCTTTGTTAGAAAATAAAGATTTTATAGTAAAATATATTACGGATTATTTTGAGTTATATGAAGAAGATTCAAAGGAGAATCTTTGGAGTTTGATAAGGAGTTTAAGCGCAATGGTAGAGTTTCCACTAACTAAAACCTATTACAAATTGATTGATGTCTATTTCACTACATATCCTATAACAAATATTATTTTAAAAATTGAATGGAGCAAAATATTTAGAATTTTATCCTAATCTCTATTTTTACTTATTTAATAAAGTTTCAAATAATAATATAGATTAAAATCGATGATTTATTATTCAAAACATTAAAAACATGATAAATAAGTAAAATTACCTAAAAATATGGAAAACATGACAAATAAGCAAATTTACTCTTGAAAGCAAAGAGGAAGTTGATTAATCTTTAAAATAAAAATATTTTTTTATAATTTCAGATAAATATTTGTATATTCGAACCGACCTGAAACTGGTCGGAAACTATAACGTAAATCGATCAAATACTCATTGGATATATTTTCTAAATAATCGATTTACCGAGAACCAAACGGTTCCTATCCGACACCGATCCGAATATCCAAAATCCGATCCTAAGTAATCGTGTTGCAAAGAAATGAAACTTTAGGGTTCGTTTCTCTTCATCGTTCTGCAATGACTCTTGATCTTTGTTTATTTCTATTAAACGGTCCGAGTTATGACTTATTAATGTTTAATCCTATTAATTCAATCAACAACGATGAAGTCGTGAATGCGTGATTTACATCGGTGAGTCAGTGTTTTGCTAGTATAAATTGGTCAGTATTCCTCCTCTCGAAATCATCTACTCTTATATATCTCTTTTAGTATGTTTACCATTCTATCATCCTCGATGTTTTTTAGAATTAATTTGGATCTACAACTTTCAAGCGTCTTTTCACAGGTTGTTTTGCCTCTTCAATTTTTTTCTAATCTTCAATTTGATCTTTATTGCAATAGATTTAACGCTTGAAGATACAATCTATGAAGTTTTATGGACAATTTTGTTTTTATCACATAACTCAAACTGCAAGCATGTATTTTTGTTTGTATCTCTTAAAGTTTTCATCACATAGTTCTTCTTAGGTTATATGCTTAGATGGGTTTTTCTCTTGCAGATTTCAGAGGCTTTAAGATCACATGAGACCACGATGTTGTGATTACATTAATTTTTAGCTTTAAATGATCTATGTATCCGTTCTTTAAACATAAAAGAATGTATTCAAAGCTTTCATCAATATTTTTGGAAGCGTTGCTGTTGATTTCGAAACAAACCTTCTTAAACTGGGACATAATAAAGTATGTATTTGGGTTCCGCATTACTATTTGGTTTGATTTGTCCTCTTGAACCTTACTTTGTTGGTTTTGTGTATTATCAAAGAAAGCTAACAACATCTAACAATATACTTGAACATCATAATATTATGGAGAAGATACTAATTCTAATGGTTAGTTTACACATTATTTGTAATAGCATTTGTGAAATTTTTAATGTTATCAAACATGTTCAAATATTTGGAATAGAATGTGGTGATTCATTTTAGTAATGGTTTGAGTTGTAATTCTAAGAACTGAAATATGATTACTATTTTATATGTTACATTTTTAATTTTGTTTGTGATATGTATGAAAATAGTATCATAGTAAATTCGTAATTCTCATATATTATTATATTTGGAAAGAAACTCAGTCACATAGCTTAATATAGGTTTAATAAGTATAAAATACAAATAAATACACAAAGCATATTATAAACATATTAAAGTATCAATCTGAATTATATAAATGACCGTTTGAAAAATATGTTAAACTAAAATAAAGTTTGTTTTGGAATATACACAAAATACTTTTTTAATAGATTTCTATAGTTAATATTTTATGTAAAAGCATTATAAATACTATCATGACATCATATAATCATAAAAATAACTAAATTTATAAAAATTATTAAAAGTTTTTAAAATAAATTAAATAAACTATTAGAATATATAAAAAATCTATTATCCTAAATTAAAAATAAGTGAAGTTTTACGAAATAGAAGAAAAGATAATTTATATATATTTTTATCATTTTATTGTTAGTTGAGCATTTTTTGGTTTCATAAAATCTAATTTTGTTTTAAGTATTAAAGTTATCTATATTTATAAAAAACATTAAAATAATATTATTTATTGACAAAAATTAGAAAATATTCAAACCGTAACAAAGTGCAAACATGACCCCAATCCATCCATATAAATAATAACCACGAGGACCATAAGCTTATTTTTAATAACTCAATATAGGAAACTACAATTAATCAATCAATTTTGGATTTAAAATTATCAAAAAAATTACAACGAGAGCACTACATACACCTCATCTACCCACTATAATATACTTCTTTTCTAAAATTTTATATAACACACAAAAAATATACAATTACATAATTATATTTATTATACGTAAAATACATCCCGCGCGTAGTGCGGACCTACCCTAATTTATTATATAGTAGACTAGAACTTTCTCTCCTAGTATTCCACATACTCTTTAAACAGATTTTATTTTCTTTTTAATGGTAAACTTTTTTTAACTAAACTTTATTTTGCTTAATAGAAAACGTCAATTTGTTTTTAAGTACATATTATCTTTTTCAAGCTTAACTAATCTACACACATCACAAATAAACAAACTCCAACACAGCTTCCTTCATTACATACATTTGTACTATCTCATATTTTGCAAATTGATACACAATATTTTAGAAAACTGTATTTTCAAATTTGTTCATATCTTCGGAGTTTGAAGATTTTTTAGTAAGGACTTCAGACACCAGATGTTTATAAAGATTTTATGGGCGCCAAATATATTCAGTTCTCATTAGCATATTGGTCCAGGGACTTGCCTTGTGGTAAGTTCGAGACTCACTTCTGTGTTTTCTTTTCATTTATTTCTTCTGTTTTTTCTGATAATGATAACAATAATTTTAGCTTTATTCCTTTTCATCCAACATAGGTATATGATAATTTGGTTCAAAGAATCTTAGTTATTCTTTTTTTTTTTTTAACTATTGTTGTTTCTTTTTATTAAATATAACATATACAATAAATATGAAATTATTATACTATAACCTAACTATTTGTCTTTTTTTCTTTCTATAAACGTAGAAATCTCAAAGGCTTTTTAAATTCAAAGCCTAATCTCACGAAATTTTTACATCCGGGTACACAACTAATCCGTCTAAATAGCACAATTAGGTGACCAATCGAATCCGGAGTAGAAGTCCTAGCTGGAACTTATTTCCCATTAAGTCAAGACGACTTGGTTTGTCTTCTTTTCTTTACTCTAACGTTATTTCTTTATGAAATATTTGTCTTCATCTTTTATTGATTGATTGTTGTTCTATCATGTAAATTTAACATCTAAATTTTTTGTATGATTATTAAAATTTATTTTAGAAACTTCGAAAAAATTTGACGATAAAAAATTCCTAGAATATAAACAAACACTAAATAATTATGAAACTTTTTCTAAAAGATTCAATGAAATTTTACAAGTTGTATTAATGATTTTTATCCAAATGTAGATATTTCCTATTGTATATATTACCAACTTTATTTACTGAATGCTTAAACTGAAAAATAACTATGTTCAAGTATGTCTCCTACACAACAAAATGAGTTACTGATGATATTAACAGATTATGAATATGATAAAATGATATTTTGCATGATTTTGATTCTAATACTGAATGTGCAAAAAAAGTTCTAATTTTGCATGATTTCGACTATGGTTTTGTCTCCTCCGGAGGGTTGTCCGTTTACTGATCCGTCTCTCTATACGAGTGGGGGTTAGATGGATGTACACGGTCATGGTGGGTGCAATGGAGGCGGTAATCTCCGGCGTAATCCACTGAACGACGGCATCGTCGGTTTACGGCTTCTCCTTGTACCGCTGGTGGTTTCTATTACCTCGTTTGCTTTGGACCCGTGTTTGGATTCTTTGCCTAGGAGCGCTTTGGGTTCTCATAGGGAGCTGTAGGAGCCGTTGCATTCAGGGTTTGAGGGCGCTCTTCTCTCGGTAGCTCGCGGCAACCTATAAGTTTCTCATCTACTTCTGGGATTTGTTAGGTCTGAGCCTGTCTCGTTGTTAATCTTGTATTTCTCTTGAGTTGTGGTGTCCATTGCCTGTGGCTTTGTTGTTGTTCGTAGTTTGTTCATGTGTTATGGTGTAGTGTTTCTGCTACTAGTTCTCTGTGTACTATCTGTCAAAAATTGAAAACTGGTATAATATTTAACATTTTACCAAAAAAAAAAAAAAAAAAGTTATAATGGGGCAGATTTTTGTGTGCGCTTTAGTCGCCATTGGGATCTGGACCAACACTACCACTAACATATATTCTCCATGTTTCATATTAAGTATTATTTTTAATTTTTAATTTTTGTTTCATTATAAGTATCATTTTTTTTTTCAATGCATATATTATTTTTTTAATAATTTATTTTATTTTTAATTTACTAATTAATAAAACCAAACAAAATTACACTAAATATGAGTAAAACAGAAAATTTTACAATTCTCTTAGTTTATGTATAAGAAGTACTCTTTCCGTTTCATATTACTTGTCGTTGTGGGAAAAAAATTTCGGTTCAAAATAAATATTGTTTTAGAGTTTCAATCCAAAATTCATTAATAAGATTCTCCATTTTATTTTTCTATTGGTTAAATGGTTAGGTGTATAGATAATTGTGTTTTTATTTTGGATACAAAATCATATGTTTTCTTAATATGTGTGCATAAACCTAGAATGACAAATAATATGAAACGGAGGGAGTACTACACTTATTATAAAAAAGGAGAGAGTATATTTTAGTCATGTTCTCTCTTACAACAAGATAAGATTTCCACGAGACATACAAACATGATCATCAATACCAATAATTCAGTACGTTTCTGTCACAAAATCCACGTGCGATAGCCATTAGCCCATACTCAGCTACCAATTTATCATTCTTCTTGTTTTCCGAGTACTTCTGGTCATTATTGATAAAAAAAAAGTCAGTCTAATTCACTTGTGGCCATCTCTTGCTACTCACTTGCAAAAAAAAAATGGATAAAAGATGGAGTCTCCAAGGTGTGACTGCTCTTGTGACCGGTGGAGCAAGCGGAGTCGGGTTCGTCTTTCTCTTTTTGTATTTTCTACTTCTCTATTTAACGTCATGGATGTTCAAGATTTCAAGAGAAGTATGTTTCTGGAACGTTTAGGTATGCCATCGTAGAAGAGTTAGCTAGTTTTGGAGCTAGAATCCATGTATGCGACATCTCTGAAACTTTTCTCAATCAAAGTTTAAGCGAATGGGAAAAGAGAGGGTTTCAAGTGAGTGGCTCAATCTGTGATGTAACCTCTCGTCCTCAGAGAGAAACTTTGATACAAAAAGTCTCCGCGCTATTCGATGGCAAACTCAACATTCTTGTAAGTAAATGATTTTTTACTACAGAAACAACTAAGAAAACTTGGAGAAAACCGTCTTGTTGTTCAACGTAGGTGAACAATGTGGGCGTACTTCGTGGGAAGCCAACAACAGAATATGTTGAAGAGGATTTCACTTTCCACATCTCAACAAACTTAGAACCTGCTTTCCATTTTTCCCAGCTTTCACATCCTCTCCTTAAGGCATCAGGCTACGGAAGCATCATCTTCATTTCCTCCGTTGCAGGAATTGTATCAGTTGACTGTGGATCCATTTATGGTCTAACAAAAGGTAACTAGATGCAGTTCAAGACTGACTAATCAACAAAGAGCTTTTTTGAGTGTTTTGATTAATTATCTTACAGGAGCTTTGAATCAGCTAACTAGAAATTTGGCGTGTGAATGGGCAAAAGATGGTATAAGATCCAACGCTGTTGCGCCTAATGTTATAAGGACTCCTCTGTCCCAGTCTGTAAGTAAAAGAAAGACAATCCGTTTACTTCTTTTTTAAAATCTTTTTTTTTTGTGAATTGAACAATCTCAGTTTCTCTAATCAACTGTCATTTTTTTTGTTTCTTGAAGTATCTTGACAACGTTGGTTACAAGGAAGGATTGTTCAATAGAACTCCACTGGGTCGCGCTGCAGAGCCAAATGACGTTGCATCACTAGTGGTATTCTTGTGTCTACCTGCAGCTTCTTATATCACTGGTCAAACCATTTGTGTTGATGGAGGTTTCACTGTTAATGGCTTCTCC
>MU108181.1:8355-18417 GCA_012274485.2 Sinapis alba
GATAGGCTGATACGATCAGCCATCCGTACTGCCTGGATGGACCAAGGATTGTCCAGACTGGTCCGTCAGGCCATGAAAAATCGACCCATATGTACTAATAGGATGATATGATCAGCCTTAACCGTACTGAATGGAATGATTTAACTCAACGGACCATGGACTGTCTAGACTGTTCACAACAGTACATGAAAATGACCCATACGTACTTATATGCTGGTACGATCAGCAATCCGTACTGCCTGGAGGGACCAAGGACTTTCCAGACTTGTCCATCAGGCCATGAAAAATCGACCCTACGTACTGATAGGCTAAAATGATCAGCCTTATCCAAACTGATTGGAAGGATTTAACTCAACGACCATGGACTGTCCGGACTGGTCCCATCAATACATGAAAAATGACCCATACGTACTGATAGGCTTATACGATAAGCCATCCGTACTGACTCGAAAGACCAAGGACTGTCCAGACTGGTCCATCCGACCATGAAATATCGACTAATACGTACTGATAGGCGGCTATGATCAGCTTTAACTGTACTGAATGGAAGGATTTAACTGAACGGACCATGGACTGTCCGGACTGGTCCCATCAGTACTTTTAAAAAATGACCCATACATACTGATAGGCTGATACAATCACCCATCCATACTGCCTTGAAGGACCAAGGTCTGCCCAGACTAGTCGAACAGGCAATGAAAAATCGACCCATACGTACTTATAGGTCTATATGATCAGCCTTATCCGTACTGAATGGAAGGATTTAATTCAACGGACCATGGACTGTCCAGACTGGTCCAATCAGTACATGAAAAATGACCCATACGTATTGATAGGCTGATACGATCAGCCATCCGTACTCCCTGGATGGACCAAGGACTGTCCAGACTGGTCCATCAGGCCATGAAAAGTCGACCCATACGTACTGATACGATTATATGATCAGCCTAACTGTATTTAATGGAAGGATTTAACTCAACGAACCTTGGACTGTCCAGACTGGTCCCAACAGCACATGAAAAATGACCCATACATACTGATATGCTGGTACGATCAGCCATCCATACTGCCTGGAAGGACTATGGACTGTCCCGACTGGTCCATCAGGCCATGAAAAATTGACCCATACGTACTGATAGGCTGAAATGATCAGCCTTATCCAAACTGAATGGAAGGATTTAACTCAACGGACCATGGACTGTCCGGACTGGTGCCATCAGTACATTAAAAATGACCCATACGTACTAATAGGCTTGTACGATCATCCATCTGTACTGGATGGAAGGATATAACTCAATGGACCATGGACTGTCCGGACTTGTCCCATTAGTACATGAAAAATGACTCATACGTGCTGATATGATGATACAATTAGCCATCCGTACTGCCTGGATTGACCAATGATTGTCCAGACCGTTCCATCAGGCCATGAAATATCAACCCATAAGTATTGATAGGCTGATATGATTAGCCTTATCCGTAATGAATGGAAGTATATAACTCAACAAACCATGGACAATCCAAACTGGTCCCATCAATACATGAAAAATGACCCATATGTACTGATAGGCTGATACGATCAGCCATCCGTACTGCCTAGATGGACCAAGGACTGTCCATACTGGTCCATCAGGCCATGAAAAATCAACCCATACGTACTAATAGGCTGATATGATCAGCCTTAACCGGACTGAATGGAAGGATTTAACTCAACGGACCATGGACTATCTAGACTGGTCCCAACAGTACATGAAAAATGACCCATACGTACTGATATGCTAGTACGATCAGCAATCCGTTCTGCCTAGAAGGACCAAGGACTGTCCAGACTGGTCCATCAGTTCATGAAAAATCGACTCATATGTAATGATAGGCTAAAATGATCCGCCTTATCCAAACTGATTGGAAGGATTTAACTCAACGACCATGGACTGTCCGGACTGGTCCCATCAATACATGAAAAATGACCCATACGTACTGATAGGCTTATACGATCAGCCATCCGTACTGCCTGGAAAGACCAAGGACTGTCCAGACTGGTCCATCAGGCCATTAAAAATTGACTCACACATACTGATAGGCTAATATGATCAGCCTAATCCGTACTGAATGGAAGGATTTAACTCAATAGACCATGGACTGTACAGACTGGTCCCATCAGTACTTGAAAAATGACCCATACGTACTGATAGGCTGATACGATCACCCATCCATACTGCCTTGAAGGACCAAGGTCTGCCAAGATTGGTCCAACAGGCCATGAAAAATTGACCCAAACCTACTGATAGGCTTATATGATCAGCCTTAACCGTACTAAATGGAAGGACTTAACTCAACGGACCATGGACTGTCCAGACTGGTCCCAACAGTACATGAAAAATGACCCATACGTACTGATAGGCTGGTACGATCAGCCATCCGTACTGCCTGGAAGGACCAAGGACTGTCCAGATTGGTCTATCAGAACATGAAAAATTGACCCATACATACTGATAGGCTGAAAAGATTAGCCTTATCCAAACTAAATGGAAGGATTTAACTCAACAGACCATGGACTGTGTGGACTGGTCCCATTAGTACTTGAAAATGACATATACATACTGATAGGTTAATACGATCAGCCATCCGTATTGCCTAGAAAGACCAAGGACTGTCTAGACTGGTCCATCCGGCCATGAAATATCGACCCATACGTATTGATAGGCTGAAATGATCATCCTTATCCAAACTGAATGGAAGGATTTAACTATGATCAGCTTTAACTGTAATGAATGGAAGGATTTACCTGAATGGACCATGGACTGTCCGGGCTGGTCCCATCAGTACTTGGAAAATGACCCATACATACTGATAGGCTGATATGATCACCCATCCGTACTGGCTTGTAAGGACCAAGGTCTGCCCAGACTGGTCCAACAGGCCATGAAAAATCGACACATACGTACTGATAGGCTTATATGATCAGCCTTATCTGTATTGAATGGAAAGATTTAACTCAACGGACCATGGACAGTCCGGACTGGTCCCCACAATACATGTAAATGACCCATACGTACTGATAGGCTGGTACGATCAGCCATCCGTACTGGTTGGAAGTACCAAGGAATGTCCAGTCTGGTCCATCAGTCCATGAAAAATTGACCCATACATACTGATAGGCTGAAATGATTAGCCTTATCCAAACTGAATGGAAGGATTTAACTCAACAGACCATGGACTGTCCGGTCTGGTCCCATCAGTACAGGAAAAATGACATATACGTACTGATAGGCTAATACGATCAGCCATCCGTACTTCCTGGAAGGACCAAGGACTGTTCAGACTGGTCCATCAGGCCATGAAATATCGACTCATACGTACTGATAGACGGATATAATCAGCTTTAACTGTACTGAATGAAAGGATTTAACTGAATAGACCATGGACTGTCCAGACTGGTCCATCAGGCCATGAAAAATTGACCCATACTTACTGATAGGCCTATATGATCAGCCTTATCCGTACTGAATAAAAGGATTTACTTCAACGGCCATGGACTGTCCATACTGGTCCTATTAGTACACTAAAAATGACCCATACGTACTGACAGGCTGATACGATAACCCATCTGTACTGCTATGAAGGACCAAGGTCTGCCCAGACTGGTCCACCAGGCCATGAAAATCGACCCATACGTACTGATAGGCTTATATGATCAGCCTTAACCGTTCTGAATGGAAGGAATTAACTCAACGGACCATGGACTATCCGGACTAGTCCCATTAGTACATGAAAAATGACCCATACGTACTTATAGGCTGGTAAGATCAGCTATCCGTACTGCCTGGAAGGACCAAAGACTGTCAAGACTGGTCCATCAGGCCATGAAAAATTGACCCATACATACTGATAGGCTGAAATGATTAGCCTTATCCAAACTGAATGGAAGGATTTAACTCAACAGACCATGGTCTTTCCGGACTGGTCCCATCAGTACTTGGAAAATGACCCATACGTACTGATAGGCTGATACAATCAGCCATCCGTACTGCCTTGAAGGACCAAGGTCTGCCAAGACTGGTCCAACAGGCCATGAAAAATCAACCCATACGTACTGATAGGCCTATATGATCAGCCTTATCCATACTGAATAGAAGGATATAATTCAACGGACCATGGACTGCCCAGACTGGTCCCATTAGTACATTAAGATTGACCCATACATACTGATAGGCTGATACGATCAGCCATCCGTACTGCCTGGAAAGACCAATGACCGTCCAGACTGGTCAATCAGGCCATTAAAAATCGACTCATACGTACTGATAGGCTGATATGATCAGCCTTAACCGTACTGAATGGAAAGATTTAACTCAACTCAAAGTAGCCTAGTGGTTTTCTAAGATAGATTTGGCTTCAGGGTATCATCAGATTCCCATTGAACCAACTGATGTTAGGAAAAACGCATTTAAGACCATGTACGACCACTATGAGTTCGTGGTTATGCCTTTTGGTCTGACCAATGTGCCTGCTACATTCATGAAAATGATGAACAGCATGTTCCGAGACATCTTGGACGAATCGGTTATCATCTTCATTGATGATATACTAGTCTACTCCAAGGATGAGGAATCTCATAACAAACACCTAAGGGCCGTGCTGGAACGGTTACGAGAGCACAAGCTTTATGCTAAACTCAGCAAGTGCAGATTTTGGCAAAATAGCATTGGGTTCCTTGGTCATGTCGTGTCCGACCAGGGCTTCTTAGTGGATCCGGAGAAGATCAGGGCAATCAAGGGTTGGCCCCGACCATGCTGTGCCACGGAAGTAAGAAGCTTCCTCGGTCTAGCAGGTTACTATAGGAAGTTTGTGAAGGGATTCGCGAGCTTCGCTCAGCCTATGACAAGGTTGACCAGGAAGGATGTTAAGGTCACATGGTCCGAGGAGTGTGAGAGATGGTTCTTCGCACTTAAAGACATGCTGACTGGCGCACCCATTCCGGTTCTTCTAGAGGCCGACCAACCATACGTTGTTTATACGGACGTGTCCATAACTGGAGTTGGATGCATATTGACCAAACATGGAAAGGTCATAACCTATGCGTCAAGGTAGTGTTTGCCTTAAAGATTTGGCGATCATACTTGTATGGTGCCAAAGTCCAGATACTTACGGACCATAAGAGTCTGAAGTATATATTTAACTCAAGGGACATTGGACTGTCCATACTGGTCCTATTAGTACATGCAAAAATGACCCATACGTACTGATAGGCTGATACAATCAACCATCCGTACTGCCTGGATGGACCAAGGACTGTCCAGACTGGTCCATCAGGCCTTGAAAATTCGACCCATACGTACTGATAGGCTGAAATGATCAGCCTTATCCATACTAAATGGAAGGATTTAATTCAACGGACCATGGACTGTCCTGACTGGTCCCATTAGCACATGAAAAATGACCCATACGTACAGATAGGCTGATACAATCAGTCATCCGTACTGCCTGGAAGGACCAAGGACTGTCCAGATTTGTCCATCAGCCTTATCCGTACTGAATAGAAGGATTTAACTCAACGGACCATGGACTGTCCAGACTGGTCCCATCACTACATGAAAAATGACCCATACGTACTGATAGGCTGATACGATCAGCCATCCGTACTGCCTGGATGAACTAAGGACTGTGCAGACTGGTCCATCAGGCCATGAAAAATTGACCCATACTTACTGATAGGCTGATACGATCAGCCATCCGTACTGCCTGGAAGGACCAAGGACTGTCCAGAATGTTCCATCAGGCCTTGAAAAATCGACCCAGACGTATTGATAGGCTTATATGATCACCCTTATCCGTACTGAATGGAAGTATTTAAGTCAACGGACCATGGACTGTTCATACTGGTCCTATCAGTACATGAAAAATGACCCATACGTATTGATCGGCTGATACGATAAGCCATCTGTACTGCCTGGAAGGACCAAGGAATGTCCAGACTGGTCCATAAAGTCATGAAAAATCGACCCCCACGTAGTGATAGGATGATTTTTGATCAGCATTATCCATACTGAATGGAAGGAATAAACTCAACGGACCATGGACTGTCCAGACTGGTCCCATCAGCACATGAAAAATGACCCATACGTTCTGATAGGCTGATATGATCCGTCATATGTATTGCCTGTATGAACTAAGGACAGTGCAGACTAGTCCATCAGGCCATGAAAAATCGACCCATACGTACTGATAAGTTGTTACGATCAGCCATCCGTACTACCTGGATGTACCAAAGACTGTCCAGACTGGTCCATAGGGCCATTAAAAATCAACCCACACATACTGATAGGCTGATCTGATCAGCCTTATCCGTACTGAATGGAATGATTTTAACTCAACGGACGATGGACTGTCCAGTTGGTCCCATCAGTATATGAAAACTAACCCAAACGTACTGATGACTGATGCGATCAGCCATCGGTACTGCCTGGAATGACCAAGGATTGTCCAGATTTGTCCATTAGGCCACGAAAAATCGACCCATACGTACTGATAAGTTGTTACGATCAGCCATCCGTACTACCTGGAAGTACCAAGGACTATCCAGACTGGTCCATAGGGCCATTAAAAATCGACCCACACATACTGATAGGCTGATATGATCAGCCTTATCTGTACAAAAAAGAAGGATTTAACTGAACGGACCATGGACTTTCCAGTCTTGTCCCATCGGTACATGAAAAATGACCCATACATACAGATGACTGATACGATCAGCAATCCCTACTACCTGGATGGACCAAGGACTTTCCAGAATGGTCCATCAGGCAATGAAAAATCTACCCATACGTAATGATAGGCTGATATGATCAGGATTATCCGTACTGAATGGAAGGGTTTAACTCAACGGACCGTGGACAGTCCAGACTGGTCCATCAGGCAATAAAAATCTACCCATACGTACTGATAGTCTAATATGATCAGCCTTATCCATACTGAATGGAAAGATTTAACTAATCAGACCATGGACTGTCCATACTAGTCCATCAGGCCATGAAAAATCGACCCATACGTACTGATAGGCTGATATGGTCAGCCTTAACTGTACTTAGTGGAAGGATTTACCTCAACAGACCATGGACTGTCCAGACTGGTCCTATCAGTACATGAAAAATGACCCAAACGTACTGATAAGCAGATATGATCAGCCATCCGTACTGCCTGGATGGACGAAAGACTGTCCAGACTGGTCCATCAGTCCATGAAAAACCGACCCTTACGTACTGATAGGCTGAAATGATCAGCCTTATCCAAATTGAATGAAAGGATTTAACTCAACGGACCATGGACTGTCCAGCCTGGGCCCATCAGTACATGAAAAAAGACCCATATGTACTGATAGGCTTATACCATCAGCCATCCATACTGCCATGAAGGACCAAGGACTGTCTAGACTAGTCCACCATGCGATGAAAAATTGACCCATACGGACTGATGGGCTGATATGGTCAGCCTTAACTGTACTGAATGGAAGGATTTAACTCAACAGACCATGGACTGTCCAGACTGGTCCCATCAAGACATGAAAAATGACCCATACGTACTGATAGGCTGATACGATCAGCCATTCGTCTGCCTGGAAGGACCAAGGACTGTCCAGAGAGGTCCATCATGCCATGAAAAATCGGCCCACACGTATTGATAGGCTGATATGATCAGCCTTATCCGTACTGAATGGAAGGATTTAACTCAACGGACCATGGACTGTCCAGACTGGTCCCACCATTACATGAAAAATGACCCATACGTACTGATAGGCTGATACGATCAGCCATCCGTACTGCCTGAATGAACTAAGGACTGTCCAGACTGGTCCATTAGGCCATGAAAAATTGACCCATACTTACTGATAGGCTGATATGATCAGCCATCCGTACTGCATGGAAGGACCAAAAACTGTTCAAACTGTTCCATCAGGCCTTGAAAAATCGACCCATATGTACTGATAGGCTTATATGATCAGCCTTATCAGTACTGAATGGAAGTATTTAAGCCAACAGACCATGGACACTTCATACTGGTCCTATCACTACATGAAAAATGACCCATACGTACTGATAGGCTGATCGATAAGTAATTTGTACTGCCTGGAAGGACCAAGGAATGTCCAGACTGGTCCATCAAGTCATGAAAAATCTATCCCCACGTACTGATAGGATGATTTGATCAGCCTTATTCGTACTGAATGGAAGGATTAAACTCAACAGACCATGGACTGTCCAGACTGGTCCCATCAGTACATGAAAAATGAACCATACATTCTGATAGGCTGATACGATCCGCCATATGTACTGCCTGGATGGACTAAGGATTGTTCAGACGGGTCCATCAGGCCATGAAAAATCGACCCATACGTACTGATAAGTTGATACGATCAGCCATCCGTAATGCCTGTAATGACCAAGGATTGTCCAGACTGGTCCATTAGGCCATGAAAAATCGACCCACATCTACTGATAGGCTGATACGATCAGCCTTATCCGTACAAAATGGAAGGATTTAACTGAACGGACAATGGACTGTCCAGACTTGTCCCATCAGTACATGAAAAATGACCCATATATACAGATGACTGATACGATCAGCCATCCCTACTGCCTGGATGGACCAAGGACTGTCCAGACTAGTCCATCAGGCAATGATAAATCTACCAATACGTACTGATAGGCTGATATGATAAGCCTTATCCGTACTGAATGGAAGGGTTTAACTCAACGGACGATGGACAGTCCAGATTGGTCCATCAGGCAATAAAAATCTACCCATACGTACTGGTAGTCTAATATGATCAGCCTTATCCGTACTGAATGGAAAGATTTAACTAATATGACCATGGACTGTCCAGACTGGTCCCTATAGTACATGAAAAATGACCCATACGTACTGATAGGCTGATACCATCAGCCATCCGTACTGTCCTGAAGAACCAAGGACTGTCCAGACTAGTCCATCAGCCCATGAAAAATCGACCCATACGTACTGATAGGCTGATATGGTCAGCCTTAACTGTACTTAGTGGAAGGATTTACCTCAACGGACCATGGACTGTCCGGACTGGTCCCATCAGTACATAAAAAATGACCCGAACGTACTGATAGGCTGATACGATCAGCCATTCGTGTGCCTGGAAGACCAAGGACTGTCCAGAGTGGTCCATCAGGCCATGAAAAATCGACCCACACGTATTGATAGGCTGATATGATCAGCCTTATCCGTACTGAATGGAAAGATTTAACTCAACGGACCATGGACTGTCTAGATTGGTCCCATCAATACATGAAAAATGACCCATACGTACTGATAGGGTGATACGACCAGCCATCCGTACTGCCTGGATGAACTAAGGACTGTGCAGACTGGTCCATCAGGCCTTGGAAAATTGACCCATACTTACTGATAGGCTAATACGATCAGCCATCCATATTGCCTGGAACAACCAAGGACTGTCCAGACTGTTCCATCAAGCCTTGAAAAATCGACCCATACATATTGATAGGCTTATATGATCAGCCTTATCCGTACTGAATGGCAGTATTTAAGTCAACGTACCATGGACTGTTCATACTGGTCCTATCAGTACATGAAAAATGACCCATACGTACTAATAGGCTGATACAATAAGCCATCTGTACTGCCTGAAAGGACCAAGGAATGTCCAGACTGGTCCATCAGGTCATGAAAAATCGACCTCCACGTACTGATAGGGTGATTTGATCAGCCTTATCCGTACTGAATGGAACAATTAAACTCAACGGACCATGGACTGTCCAGACTGGTCCCATCAGTACATGAAAAATGAACCATACATTCTAATAGGCTGATACGATCCGCCATATGTACTGCCTCGATGGACTAAGGACCGTGCAGACTGGTCCATCAGGCCATGAAAATCGACCCATACGTACTGATAAGTTGATACGATCAGCCATCCGTACTGCCTGGAAGGATTTAACTCAACAGACGATGGACTGTCCAGACTAATCCCATCAGTACTGATAGGCTGATATGATCAGCCTTATCCGTACT
>MU108184.1:0-32061 GCA_012274485.2 Sinapis alba
CTAGAATTTTTACCCAAGCCATTGAATTGGCATAGCTCTGACTAGCAAATTCCAGCTTAGAGGTCGCCTTTGCCTATGGGGAGGACTAAAAAATCTCACACATGCCCTCTCGTTGTGCCTTATGAGGCCCTTGTGATTTTGGTGAAATAGGGGTAGTCCCTTGTGAGAAGACCTCCTCCTAGTTTCATTCCTTTCCATCTTCCAAGGGGCTGGGAGCCCTACTCAACAGTCCGATGTGGGTTCACTAGGTGCATATTTTTTGAGAAACCATTTCAATAACCGTATTGCTCATGAGAAAGAAAATATGTTTTTCAATAGTTATAGTCTGAAATTTGTATAACATGGAGACCGTTGGAAAGGACTGCACAACTTCACACTAACCCGATTCAAACCGAAATTAGCCCATTCGACAACCCGGAAATCCCACAAAACCTGGCTTGTCAACCTAAAATAAAAAAATAAAAACTTTCTACAAAAAAGGAGCCCGCTAAAAGAAATAAAAGGAAAGAGTCCCATAATCGACCGACTATAGCGCGAGTATAAAAATGATTCCCGATACAAGAGTTGGTCAAACTAAGCTCACAGGCCTTCGATCTCGTAGCTCTTAGACCATGATTATCCGGAGTTTCTTAAGGTGGGGTTCTTAGCAGAAGTTAAGAAACTGTTTTTTAACTTTTAACTAAAAAAGTTAAGAACTAGTTTCTTAACTTCCGCTAAAAACTTCATCTTAAGAAACTCCCCATAATCATGCTCTTATTATCTTTAAATCAGCTCGGCGGCTGGCTCTTCTTTGTAATCACCAACCTAAAAAAACATAAAATAAAAACATAATCTGTGATAAATTTCGTCAATCCAGATATGTAACATATTCTGAATATGTATAACATGGAGACTGTTGAGATCGGCTGCATAACTGAAACTAATAGTTATGTAATGTTAATAATAACATGTTATAAAACCATGTTATTGACAACAAGTCAACAGTTTACTATTGTCTTTTGTTAAACGTTAATTTTGTAAACCAAAACTACAAAATGATAAAACTCAAAACATTAATCTTAGCTTAATTAAATTGTTTATGTTCGTATTCTTCTTAAATCTTACCTTTAAAAATACTACCAAAATTTAATTTCAAAATGTGGCTTTGAGTTGATTAATGTTTATTATGATTAATATTAATATATGTATATATTACAGCTCTTGATTTATTTCATTTGTATATTTAATTTGGTTTGGTTTAGTTATATTGTTTCTCGGTTATTTCCGGTTTAGTTTTAGATGCAATTGTATATAAGCTAACCTCGTACAGTCATAACAGAATGAGAAAGTCACTTCTTTCTTTCAAATCTTATCCTCTCTACAGTATTCAGTCAAAAAAAAAAGATCGTAACAGTGTAAATATTATTTATAGAGAGTATAAATATTCTGTGTTTCAAAAAAAAAAAGAGAGTATAAATATTCTATTATTTTTTGAGCCATGTTGCTCTTAGTTTACGGCGAGCGAGCGAGCTATTTTCGGATTATCATGCGAAAGTACGTGATTTTAGTTTATATTAAGTCTATGATCTCACTGACTTGATGCAATTTTGTTTTTTTAAGGGACAATTTGCTAACTACCATAAACATAAAAATATTGTGCTCTACAACCTCTTTTGAATCAATAAAATAACTAACCTCTTATTATTTTAACTTTTTGAAATACCCAATAATTCATTGTTCATAGTTGACAAAACAAAATTTAGTATTCTTTTCTCAAAAGCAAAATTTTATATATATACTGTTTATCACCTAAAACTACAGAAATTTATAAAAAGAAATTGAGAAAATTAAGATAAATTTGAAAATATTTACAAGTTTGAGAAATTTTCACAATATTTTAGAAATTTTCATGTGTTTTATTTGTTCATCTCCTCCATTTAAAACGTCATTTTGGAAAATGTTTACAAATGAGTTAATATAAACTTTTCGCTTTTATATGGTGTTGGGATAAAATTCGTTTTCTTAGAATTTACGAATTACAAAACGACAGGTGAAAAACAATAAGGCAAATCTCGTAGCGCCATGTATAGCTTAAGTGAATCTCTTAGCAGCATGCACAAATTTCATGGGTTACTTAAGTATAATTACAGGAGAACCCATAAAAATTAAACAAAAAGCTTCTTCTGATATGAATCTTTCACTTGAGCCGTTAAGGTGGCGTAGTTCTGACTAGCATAGCTCTGTCTTAGATGTCGTCTTTGGCTGTCGGGAGGACTAAAGTAGTCCATACATGTCATCTCGTGATGCCTTGCGAGGTTCTTGCGATTTTGGTAAAAAGAGGGATTTTGAGAATACCTCTTCCAAGTTCCACTACATTCTATCCTCTAAGGGGCAGGGAGCCTTACTCAACATGGTCCGATGTGGGGTCACTCGGTGCATATTTTTTGAGGTTGGCTGGTCTGTTGTATTTTTTCTTACCTGGGGTAGGTACCGCTCCGCTCCCGTTTTTAACTTATCAGTGCTTCTGATTCCTCCTAGGGGTTCAAACCAAAATCATTTTTCGATCCAGAATTTTTGCCCAAGCCGTTGAATTGGCATAGCTCTTACTAGCATATCCTATCTTAGATGTCTCTTTTGGATACAGGGAGGACTAAAAAAGCCCACACATGCCCTCTCGTTATGCCTTATGAGGCCCTTGTGATTTTGGTGAAATAGGGGTAGTCCCTTGTGAGAAGACCTCCTCCTAGTTTCATTCCTTTCCACCCTCCAAGGGGCTGGGAGCCCTACTCAACAGTCCGATGTGGGTTCACTAGGTGCATATTTTTTGAGGTCGGCTTGTCCATTGTATTTCCGCTACCCTGGGTAAGGGCCGTAACGCATCCCTTCTAAACTTATTAGTGCTTCAGATTAATTCCTCCAGTGAAAATTTCCGGCCACGGCCACCGCTAACAAAAAACTTTCTGATTATATTTTCTTACGCCAGCTGTATAGCACACTTGGTCCATGGCTTCTTCCACTGTCATAAATTGTGCTAGTCAATTTTTAATAATTGTAGGGGTTGATGTGTAACTGAATGCAACCAAATTTCAAAATCCCTTATACTAGTTTGATTAACTTCAAGTTAAGGGTGTTCAATTCTGTAAAATGGAATCAATTAAAACCAAACCAAACCAAAATAGAGAAAGTAGTTTGGATTTGGTAGCATCGAATATTACCGAATGAATGTCATTTTTAAGAAATCGTGGTATATGGATATGGTTTGGTATATAAACTTATCAAACCGAACAAACCAAATAAACGGATGAATTAAAATATAGTGGTATATAATTATATGTAAATTATATAACATAACTATATATACATAATTTATTTTATTGATATGATCCTCATACTTAAATGTTGACTTTAGTAATTTAATATTTTTATTTTAAGTTAAAAGTTATTTTTTATTTTTTTATCAAATTAAACAAAACATCTTTTTTACTTTTTTGTTGAATAATAAGTGTGCTAATATTTAGTTATTTAAAAGTATTATAGATTACTAATATTTGTTATATTATTCTGTAAAGCTATTACTATTACTAACTAAATATGTTTATTAATTATTTAAATAGTAAAACAAAAAATAAAAAATGTCTATTTAAAAACCAAAATATTTTTCGTGTTGTATTAAAGGAAAATTTAGAAAAATATGGAACTTTAAGTTTTAATAGGCAAAATGGGATACATCAAATTTTAATTAGCAAAATAGGCAAAAGAGAAAAATTTATATCCTATTTTTAACTTTTTTTGCCCACAAAACTTGGAACTTTAGTCCACTAAATTTGTAGGTCCTGAAAACAGTTTTTTTTTTCCTACAAAAGTTAAAATATATTAGTAAAACACCTTCAAAGTTGAGCCAAATCATTTGAATCTGCAGAAACAGAGAAAACTGTCATGTTACAGAATTTTCAAGACATATTTTAACATCGTAAATGAATTACTATTGACTTGAAATTTAGTATACGTGCTCATGAAATATTAGACTTCATAATCAACTGTGGGATTGAGAAGTGAACAGTTTGTTTGTTATTTATTCATGTCCTTTTGACCATGTTTGATGTAATATAAAACAGTGTTGCATATATTGCGGATTGTAATGTTTGGTTAGGCAAAAAAGTTGGAGTTGAGCTGAAATTTGGTAGAAGTATTCTAGACTTATTGATTTATGTTCAGAAAGGAATAAAGTAAGGTCTTGAGTTGTTTCTCATTGTATATCGTAGATTGAAAAAAATAAGTTGTTTAAGTTGAAACAACAAACAATGGACCTCAACTGAATATGGGAATTTGATTAATTATGTCAAGAAACATGGCAAGGGTAACTAGAAGATTTCGCAGAAACACATTAACCTGACCCCAAGCCTGACCTGTTGTAACTAAAACCCCAATTCTAAATCTTAAATCATAAACCATATACTGAAAACTCTAAACCAACAGTGAATTCTTAACCCTAATCCATAAACCCTAAAATCAAAATTCTAAACCAAACCTTAAATATAAAACCCAAACCATAAACTCAAAACCCAAAATGAAATACTAAACCCTAAAATTTAAAGACAAAACACTATTATAAATCGAACATTATATCCTAAAACTTAAACAAACACTAAAGCCTAGACCCTAAACATTATACTATATACTTTATACCAAGATTTAAACCTTATACATATACTTAAACCCTAAACTGTGAAACCTAAACGATATACTCAAAACTCTAAAGCAAACACTAACCCTAAGTCTTATACCCTAAAACCTAAACCACATACCCTAAACTATAAACTTAAATCTCTAAACCAAATACTAAACTTATTTCTCCTCTGCCAACAATTTTTCAGTATCCATATCCACCTCCCTTAACAATCTTTGTCTATTTGGTTATGTTATAAAAGTTGAGAATTAAAGTTTTGGTGAATTAAAAACTAAATTGACATGAGAAAAGTAAATCAAACACTAAAAAATTAATTAGAAGACTATTATAAATCAAACACTAAACCCTAAAGTAAGTATTTTGTGTAATTCTATCAATAAGTGAAACAATGTTGGTGTTTTCATACACTCTTATATTTTATTATTTATACCTTATAGTTGTTCATTTTATTTGTATGTATATTGTGTTTGATATTTGTGTTTTTTTATTGATGTATAGAAAAAATTAAATTTAAATATTTGTCACATTTGAAATGAAAATAAAAAACATATACCAACAAATGAAAATAAAAAACATATACCAACAAATTTAAATATTTGTCACATTTGTATAATATTTAAATGATCATATATATTTTTGTTAAACATATTGATCAATAAAATTATAATTAAATGGCTTACATGCTTCATAAGAACTTGCAATAAAACATAAAGATGTATGCAATACCATAAATGAGAAAATAAATAATAGTTGAGGTGCACACTACAAGGTGTACACTACTAGGCGTACACCTTTCACTTTTACATAAGTGAGTATGCAGTTTCATACATTAAATGGTGATGTACACATGTAAAACTAACGATACTAGTTTGATAGATGCTAGCATATATAAAAGTACACACCGATATCAAAACACTAAATAAAACACTAAACCGTAAAACCACAAACTCAAAACCTTAAATAAAAAACAAAACCCTAAACATACCAATTCAAAACCCTAAACATACATCCACATCAAAACCATAAAAGAAAAATAATCTATAAACCCTAAACCCTAAATGAAACACTAAAATCTAAACCTTGAAGCCTAAACCCAATTATAATAAGACAAAGAAAGTATTTCTCCATTTTATTTGTATAGATAAGTATACATCCACATCATAATCGTTAAATGAAACGCTAAACCCTAAACCCACAAATTCAAAACAATTGACCCTATTATAAATCAAACACTAAACCCTATATCTTAAACATACACTAAACTCTAAACAAAAGTGTACACATGAGTGTACACAAGAGCGTATTAGAGTATACACCATAGTGTGCACCAGAATATACACTATATAGCGTATACCGGGGCGTGTACACTGTGATGTACACCAAAGCGTGTATATTGTGCCGTACACCAAAGCGTGTACACCATAGTATAAAAAAAGAATGTGCACCGTTGCGTATACTGTGACGTACACAAAACCTTGTACACTGTGGCGTACACCCAAATGTGTACACCACAGTGTACAAAAGAATATACAATGTAGTGTATATTATGGCGTACACCAAAGTGTATGCATTTTGGCGTACACAGTGGCGTACAACAAAGTGTGTATGCTGTGGCGTATACCAAAGCGTGTACACCATAATCGTGTACACTAAATCAAGTTGATTTGAGGTCAGTTACATAAATTGTTGATACGAGGGAAGATTTGATAGAACTTACTAGACAAAGTCACCGAGTTGACGCAAGAGGCCCTATAAAGAAGTGATACACTAACCCTACACCCTAATGTCAAACTTTAAATAGTTTTAAAAAGTTATCAATATCAGTACACATTTTAAATAGTTTTAAAAAGTTAAAAGTTTTTACATTGTTTTATATTGTTAGTAAACATGTTTTAAATAGTTATCAATATCAGTAGACATATTTTAAAAAGTTAAACCCTGAAACTTGAACCATAAACCCTATACCCTAAATTCTAAACCATAAACCTTAAACCAAATAATTAATCTTTATTATTTACATTGTTATTTTATTTGTATGTATATTATGTTTGATAACTGTGTTTTCTTTTTATTTATGTATAAAAAAAAATTTAAAATATTTGTAAACTTTTTTGAAATGAAAATTTAAAATATATTCTGAAAATTTCATATGTACTTGTATTTTACTATAATTATATGGTCATATATATATTTTTGTTAAACATATTGATCAATAAAATTATAATTAAATGACTTACACACTTCCTAGAAACTTGCAACATAAATATAAAACTATGTGCAGTGCCATAAATAAGATAAAATAAACAAAAGTTGAGGTGTACACTACTAGGTGTACGCCTTTGTTTTTTACATAAGTGACTTAGTAGTTTCATATATTAAATGATATACACATGTAAGACTAACAATGTAAAAAAGGTTCATATGTTATAATTCTTGGTTATACGCATTTATAATCTGCAGACGAAGATACAAAGCTAAGTTTGAGATCATAGTTTATTAAGCTTGTGATAGGATTCACAAAGCAGACATGATGATAGTAAACCACGTAAGCTAAATAGTTTTAAAAAGTTTTCAATATCAGTAGACACGTTTTAAATAGTTTTTAGAAGTTAAAACTTTTTTACACTGCCAATAGACGTGTTTTAAATATTTTTAAGGTTATCAATATCACTAGACACATTTTAAAAAGTTAAACCCTGAAACTTGAACCCTAAACCATATAACCTAAAATCTGAACCATAACCCTAAACCAAATAATGAATTTTTACTATTTACATATATTATAGTTGTATCAACAAGTGAGACAATGTTGGTGTTTTCATACACTCCTATAATTTATTATTTACATACATTATAGTTGTATGTATATTATGTTTGATAATTGTGTTTTGTTTTAATTGATTTATACAAAAGTTCAAATTTAAAATATTTGTCGAATTTGAAATGAAATTTAAAACATATACTGAAATTCACATATATTTGCATTTTACTATATTTATATGGTAATATTTTTTTTTTGTTAAACATATTGATTAATAAAATTATAATTAAATGGCTTACACACTTCATAAAAACTTGCAACATAAATATAAGACTATGTAGTGCCATAAATGAGATAAAACAAACAAAAGTTGAGGTGTACACCACTAGGTATAAACTACTAAGTGTACACAATTAGGTGTACACCCTGTTTTTTACATAAGTGACTTAGCAGTTTCATATATTAAATGGTATACACTTGTAAGACTAAAGATGTAAAGAAGGTTCATATATCATAAGTCTTCGTTATACACATTTATAATCTGCAAACAAAGAAACAAAACTAAGTTGGAGATTTTAGTTTCTTTTGCTTGTGATAGGGTTCATAAGAAGACTTGATGACGGTAAACCACATAAGCTAAGTAGTTTTAAAAAGTTTTCAATGTCAGTAAACACATTTTAAATAGTTATAAAAAGTTAAAACTTTTTACATGCTAATAGACACATTTTAAATATTCTTAAAATTATCAATATCAGTAGACGCGGTTTAAAAAGTTAAACCCAGAAACTTGAAACCTAAACCTTATAACCTAAACTCTGAACCATAAACCTTAAACCAAAAAATGAATTTTTACTATTTACATATATTATAGTTGTATCAACAAGTGAGACAATGTTGGTGTTTTCATACACTCCTAAATTTTAATATTTACATATTCCGAGAAATTTATTTGTCAAATTTTGAAATGAAAATTAAAAACATATTCCGAAAAAATTCATATATAATTACATTTTACTATATTTATATGATCATATATATATTTCTTAGTTAAACATATTGATCAATATGGTGTACACAACAATCTGTACACTACTAGGTATACACCTTTGTTTTATACATAGCTGACTAAACAGTTTCACACATTAAATGGTGTACACATGTACGACTAACAATGTAAATAAGGTCTATATATTATAACTCTTGGATGTACACATTTATAATTTGAACACAAAGAAACAAAGCTGAGTTAGAGATCTTAGATTCTTGAGCTTGTGATAGCGTTCTGAAAGCAGATCTGATAACAACAGATTTGATGAAAGTTAACCACATAAGCTAGGGAAAGAAGATAGTCTTTAGGATTTCTCTTGCAGATTGGTTCAAGAAGCTGTTAAGTTGTTGAAGTGCCGTACCGACTATTATGCTGCAGAGGAAAACATTTATGAACTAGAACATGTTGTACCTACTCGCACATCTTCTCTTTAATGAAGATTTACTTATGAAGCCTTAAAATTTCGACATTAGCATCAATATATTTGGGAGGAAAATGAAGAATATCTTCAATTCAATATCGGGTAGAAAGCGTTGGATAAACAACTTAATAGCTTTCCAGTCCACAAACAATAATTTTAACATAAAAAACTAATTTGATATATTTTAAGGAATAAGAATAAAAATAAAAGTAAGTATTTTGTATAGTCGTATAAATTAGTGAAAAAATGTTGATGTCATCTTATACTCTAGATCTAGTTACTTACATACATTATAGTTGATCATTTTGTTTGTATATATAATGCGTTTGATATTTGTGTTTTATTTTTATTAATATACATTCTGACAAATCAGCAGGATTGGCCTAGTGGTACTTGAGGAACAAATCCAATACGGTGAACCCGTAGTTTGATTCCCGCTGGCCACCCGGGCTGCCTTAAATATTAAGAATATGTGGCTGCTGCGGGCCTCGTGGGATGAGTCGGTTGATCTCGATCGCTGGATCCCCATGGTTATCATATATATATATATATATATATATATATATATATATATATATATATATATATATATATATATTTTAGAAATTCATAAATACTCTCATTTTCTTATATTCATGTGATTATATATATTTTTGTTAGACGTATTGCTCAGTAAAATTATAGTTTTGAAAATATAAGTAGGTAAATATATATATATAGAGAGAGAGAGACAGAGAGAGAGATTTACATCGAGTACCGCGAGATGTCGCTAATGCTCGAATAACCGTTTTTTGCCAAAACATTCTAGACGAAACCCTCGTCTTAGGAACTCAAAATACTCGAACACACCTCTCAACGGTAACACACCTCTAAACGGTAACAACTATCATTTCATTGTTGCTGATCACAACAAACGAACTCTAACGTCCTAAACAGACTTAGCCATCCCCATAAGGATAGGCTCTCGTACATCCAACAAGGATAACATAGCGCGCTATACAAGAAATCCAAAATCTTGGTCAGCACCTCCAAAGAGCCTTTGGAAGTAGCTTGATTATTACCAAGATAAGTCATATAAGCTGATAACAATTTGCGGACTTAAAATCGGTACAAATCAGGTTAAAATCGTGACATGTAAAACGAATGCTGATTTTTCATCGCAGAGCCTTAATCCGAGAGTAAACCTAGGTCTTGCCCTAAACCCAGTCATACTCATCTCTTACTTCTCAAAGGCATAGTATCAACACCTGATACGATATCCCAAAATTTGTCTCTTCATTCGTACATGTACGTTTATGAGTCTCCCCGAACTAAAAGACTTTGAGTATTCTCATATTACGCAGCGACAGGTACGGTGATAGTCTGAGAAAAAGGAATGAGACGAGAATTCACACCCTGTCCCTCTAACTCCCTTAAATGGCAGTTCTCTCAATTTATAAAACCGTAATCTTATATATAAATTTGAGCAAAACATATTTTAAAAGCCCTACACAGGCAGGGATTCAAAGCCACCAATGGCAAGTCCCGAAAACAAAAATACGGCCACACTTGGCCAAAGCGAACAGCCTCCAAGGCTAGTCTCGAGGCCGACAAAGGTCCAATACAAAATGCCGTCGGAAGCAACATGCTCGAAAGTCTCTACAAAACACATAACCAGACCATAAAGGTCTTGCTGGAAAACAGGTCATAAGAACCTTAACTCTAAGACGAACTACGAAAGGCTTGATCTCTTTGACAAGGGTATGTAGGCAGCCTTCATAAGGTGCAGCCCCCATCTTATCACATTCTATTCACACACTGCATAAAGAATGAAAATCCAACACCTTATAGAAATACTAGGATGAGATAAATGTCCACAATAAAAATGATCTCGATAAAAGTTTTCGAGAGAAAAAAGAAAAGCATTCCTGGCAGTATATTCCAATTAAAAACATCACTCTCCCGCAAGAATCATGCATGAAACTTACAGGCTGGGGGGCTAACTGTTGGGGCAAAAACGGTAATCACGAAATCAACGTGTAAGATTGCTGCTCTTAGGGAATTTCCTCGGAATAATTTCAGAAAAGGATCGGAGTAGAAATCTTAAAATATCAAAAAGGCTTTCCCTTATCCAACCCTCCGAATGGCAAGCGGGTTAGCACGAGCCCAGAATACCATATGGCGAGTGGGACGAACCGCACCCAGCTCGCCATATGGCGAGCTGGTCGATACAAACCCAGCTTGCCATATGGCGAACAGGTCGACACACACCCAGCTTGCCGTATGGCGAACGGGTCGTTACGCACCAATCTCGTCATATGGCGAGCGGGACATTGGACACCAACTCGCCAAATAACGAGCGGATCATCACACACCCAGCTCCCGACCCATATGGCAAGCGAGTTATCACACACCCAGCTCACCATACGGAGAGCGGGTCACACACCCAGCTCGCCATATAGCGAGCGGGTCGTCACACACCCAGCTCGCCATATGGAGAGCGGGTCACACACCCAGGTCACCATATGGTGAGCGGGTCATCACACACCCAGCTCGCCATATGGAGAGCGGGTCATCACACACCCAGCTCGCCATATGGTGAGCGGGTCATCACACGCCTAGCTCGCCATATGGTGAGCGGGTAGTCAAACTTCCAACTCGCAATATGGCGAGCGGGACAGAGCATATGGCGACAAGCTTTCCTTCCTTTGGGTCTCGATTGAACTGTCTCTTGTTTTATCTCGATTGGAGTTACCGTTGAAACTTTACGATAAAAGTCGTAGAGACTTGTTTTCTCGTATAAGTTTGAATAAGTCATATAAAACGAAAATGGTTAACTTAAACCACCACAGCTACCTCAACTATATGGTTGAATTAAACTCTTTTATTAAACCGGAGTCATACCGAAGGTGACTTCTCAAAGAAATTTTTAAAACGCTTAAAGTCGTAAAACGCTTAAAGTCGTAAAACTGCCCAAAAAGGGTATAAACATGGCTAAAATTGTTAAGTTCACTCACGATTTTAGACGATAATGAGACCAAGACTACTATGACAATCTATGTTTTACTCACAGTAGAAGAGAAATGTTAAGTTTCCAAAGACAATTACGAAGATCGGGAAAATGGAATATTTCCGCGAAGAGATAAACTTCGGCCCAAAGGAAAAAGAAGAAAAGGGCGACTGACCTTGAAGACATATAAGGGGAGCTAAGCAAGAAGCACATGGCGATTCTAAAGACTCTTAGAACTCTCTGCACTTAAAAATCTTAGGTTTTATTCTTGACAAGTTTGGTTTCTATGACGCACTCATATAAACAAACTATTCCAGGCAGTTCAATCTCTTGTTCCACTCTCTCTCTAATTGAACTACGTTCGACTTGATCTACGAAGGGGTACATAGGCAGCCTTTCATAAGGTCCAATCCCAAATTCAACAAAACCTTTTTGCATCTCTTTCATCTATTGCTAATCGAGTTACGACACACATCGGGCTTTCTTTACATAGCGGGCTATGCTAGCTAACTTATCTACGGTTTTGCTGCATGTGTTATACGATTTGCTTTGTAATGCCGTTTCCAGACAAGCTTCCTTTAGGCGTTTGTCTATGGAACGCTCATACGCAAATTCAAAATAAAGATTTGCTTTTTTTCTAAATTTGTTTTGTTATTTTTACATATTTTCGCATTTATTTGGTTACTTGTCGTCGTCTCTCGCATAGAATCCAGACCTCAAGGAAAGTAGGGTTCTCTTTGCTTTCCTCTGTTCATTAAAATTGACAGTGTGAATTTTGGTTCCCACAATCCCTGATACTATTGATATTGTTGTGATTTCTAGGGTTGAACGACAAAGGGCACTTAGGACTACAACAGGCCTAAAGATACGCTAAGAAGTCTGCAATCTGGCGTCCTGCATATATATCTCCTCTGGGTTAGCATCCCTTTCATGGTATTCCTCATGAGTGTCTCATGGACCGCATCAATACATTAAAAGATCTAGCATTCGACCATTAAGTGCAATGGAGTCTCTGAAGACTACTACTTCAGCAAACTCTTCTTGTATTCTCTTGTGGAAACGCAGCATGTTGGTTCAAGAAGTTGCCATCAAGATCCCTTACTGCTTGGAACAACATCAAGAACGTCTTCCTCAACAAATTTCTCAATGATGCTGCAGCATTCCAAGAAAACAAGATTGATGGTGTGCTGGAACAAATACTTGAAGGTCAGCAGAATATAATAGGTTATTGCATTTAGAAGTTGGATTCTGTCTCCAGTGAGCCCAATGAAAAATTTGAAACTCTGAACACTCATGTCAAGGAGCTGGATATTCAGTTTCAACATATTACTGAAGTTGTGAAGAGTATAGAGACAAATTCCATAAAAAAATTAAATGTAATCTTGGTGGAAGATGAAGAATATCTTGAAAATTCGGATCAAGACTTGTTACTAAAGCATGGTGTCGACGATACCCCATTAGCGTTGATAGACACTCTATGGGAAAGGGCACGGAGATTTCTCCAAAAGCTAGCATCGATTGACACTCATCATGTGACGATCAACACTCTCAAGGATGGATGTGTTACCTGTTTGTGTGATTGAGACGGAACTGATTGAAGAGAGAGTCTACAATCCATAGATAATGTGCCCTGTTGTTCCCAATTATCTTAAATCACCTATGTGTGCAGAAGAGTTGGCTGGTTTTCACAAAAGAGAGAAATGGTACATGAAGGTGTCTCCTTTGAAGATGTTTATGAAGGATTGCGTTTCTTTCAGTTCCTCGAGAACTCTAGAGGGACCATGGAGGAGATCATTGCACTTTATGGTGTGGCTAAGAAATCAGTGGTAGACATCAAGAAACTGAAGAGATCACCAGACCCTGTAAAGCTTGTGATTCTCTGCGCTATTTCTGAATGTGAATTTCCTGTCCCATCAGATATAAGTGTACATCTGCATTTTGACATTGGGATTGTAGATGACTCTACCTAATTCTGTTTTCAGAAAAATATCAGGTCTCGAAGATGATGTAAAAAATTCTCTACGGACTGACACCATTTCAGTGTCAGTAGACACTCTAACGTTTCTCCCATGATACTATGTATAACTTGGATGTCGTTTATTTATCCATGTTGAAAGCACTCTATCTAGTTGGTTTGTTGATGTCGTTGATTTGCAGGTTTTGAAAATCGTTAAGACTAGATGGTCAAAGCAGAAGATTAAGAATTCTAAGAAACTAAAGTGAGAAACATCCCCTACTCTCCCTGAAGTGTTATAAAGCTTAATAAAGTGAGGTTAATTTTGGAGCAATTATCATTCTCATATGATATTCGAGCGCTCCTCATTGCCGAGATGATACACAAAGAAGAGTCCATGAAGGTTTTCACGAGCAGTGTGCTAAAGCTGAAGAAAGTAGAAAGTGAAATTAGTTTTGGAGCAAGTTCTCACTCTTAGAAACTAAAGTGAGAGACACCCCCTACTCTCCCTGAAGTGTGCTAAAGCTGAAGAAAGTGAGATTAATTTTAGAGCAAGTTTTCATTCTCATCTGATATTCGAGCGCTCCTCATTGCTGAGATGATAGACAAAGAAGAGTCCACGAAGGCTTTCACAAGCAGTGTGCTAAAGCTGAAGAAAGTAGAAAGAGAAATTAATTTTGGAGCAAGTTCTCATTCTCATCTATATCACATCTGACCTCCATAAGTCAAGTTAATGACTGAAAACAAATGTAAAGTTGGAGGCAACCCACTGTTAGGTAATTTCTTATTCGAAAAAACAAAAATGGGGAAGACGAGTTGAGTACCAGTGTCGTTCAACACCCCTTCCACACTGTCACATGATCAATGTCGATCGACACTCACTCCATTCTCAGGTACGGGTTCTGTTTTTCCTTAGCTTTTAATTTATATTGTATCTATTTCTTTTTTTCAATCTTCGACTGAATAACACTTGTGACAGTGTTTTTTTAAGTCTGGGGGAGGTTTCTACTGATGATGTATTTTATTTTGAGTGTGAGTTAAGTTTTTTAATTGAGTCAAAACAGTCACTTGGGGATGATGAACTTTTATTTGGAACATACCGTATAACCACTCTCTAGCACCATTCTTTGAGTTGATGACTGCATGGTGTACTGAGTGGAAACACCAAAGTAGATCGACATGCTAGTAACATGCACGCTAGCTGAGAATGTCTGAAGGAACCAAAGCTGACCTCCAACCTTAATTTACATCAGTCGCTTATCTTGGGGCCTAGAATACACTGGATAGGATTTCTCATGCGGGTATGGAAGGTAAAAGTCCATGTGTTTCTGGTTCCCCTCTCTCCTCTCTTCGCATCTAAAAAAAGATTGAGATGATTTTCTAAGATGCAGAGGGGTAGGAAATTTTTATATGATCCCATTATTCCAATTCAAAGGAATGACACATTGTTGGAAGCGAGGGATAGGAACATTTCCCGTGACCCACTATTTGCTTACACTTTGCAAAGCTGAAAAAAAAAGATAAAAAGATTGAAAGACGAGAGAAAGAGAGAGGAAAGAAATTAGGGAAGACTGCATGTGTGTTCAGATCCTGCTGAGGTAAGAGTCTATATGTCCTTTGATCGATACTCTCAAAATAAAGCCTGCACTTTTATTTATGAAATGAGGTCAGTAGAGGGGTATGTTAGATGGTGTCTGGTGAGCTATGGGCTGGGATGGTCAGGTTGCTAAGTAAAGATCAAGTACATGGAAGGGCCTTCTAGAATTGGTACTTATCTGATGTGGCTTGCGACACTGTAGAGGTAATTGTGGTGGTTATAAAGAGCTAGTAAGTCCCTACGTTTTAAAACATCTTCCACAGGTTCATTCTATATTTTGCTTGAGGAAAAAGAAAGAATAAGTATGTAGTAGTGAGAGGTTTCTAGGTTGGGGCTGAGTACATGGAAATGCCTTAGATGTGGCTGCAACATTGTACATATGATTGTGGTGTTCTAAGAAGCTATGAGTCCCTGCCTTTTCAAACCTCTTCCACATGTTTTTTTTTTATGTTTTGCTTGAGGGAAATCAAATGATAAGTCAGGGAGTGTTGACATACCATAGAATTTACCACTTTTAAGCAATGGTATAAGTCTTTTTTAGAGTATTTACTATGCATTTGAGCATAATTTAGGATATTTTCAGGTCCATGTCGCACAATTAAACCCTCCTTGTGAGCATATTCCTCCATACCAACACGTACTAGAATAACACCTAACCTCATCCACCAAACTTGAGTAATCCAAAAACGTTGTGTTCATGTATTAACTGATAGAAAAAAACTTTGTCTCCTCCGCTGCAAGCTCTGTCTATATTATATACCTCCCTCTTCTTTACAAGACCTATGTTACCATGGCCGAAGACGAGTATGAGATGGTTGTGAAACCAACATATCCCGTAGCTCCAGTCTATACGTGTTCACAACCTGGTCAAAACAACACATCTCGTTATGATGTATTATGATTCTCAAACTCGTATCAAAACCCCAGTGGGCAGAGAACTTCATTTAATATTAATCCTTCCACTGATCTTTCTACTATTAAAGAGAAATCCTATCCAAGAAACAATCTTAATACCTTTGGAATCCCAAACAGTATAAGAATAACCCCACCAGCAAACCAACAAAGTACTATTATTATGCACTCATAGAGTGATAGAAAGTTATACATCAAAATAACTGTGGGCAGACCCCAATAACAATTAAAGCCAGATAAAAACTGAGATAAAACTGTAGCAGCAAAGATAAGCAAACCCCATACACTGCTCATGGAGATTATTGAAACTACTAAATGTGAAAACCACCTCCCAAACTTTGGAGCCGCCTTCTTCCTTGGTGACACAATCGCCTGAACCATTCTTGTTTTTGCTCCCCCACTGATAGCAAAAGCAGCAAGATTGAAGAGTTTTTTGTGAGCACCTTGTTTCTTCTCCACACTTGTCTTAGTTGGTCCATTCTAAATAGGTTCCTCCATTTCCGTATCAGTCATATCATCAAACTATATTCTCTTGTCTTTCTGATGCAAAAGAGAGGGAATACCCTCCTGATTACCATCAATTCCTATCTCTTTTCTTATGTCCTCCTCCAGGATATCCCGATCTTCTTCCATACGAATAGTAACATTCTCTAAGGCCTCATGGGCTATTTCCAGACCTTTTTCTGCCTCTATAAGATCATGACTTATCTTGGGATCAGTGATTACCTCTCTTGGTGCATGAACAATTCCTCCATGTTCATCCCTGATAGTCCTATCCTGAAGTGGTGCATTCTCTCTTGAACTCCCTGATCAAGACTCAACCTTCCTATAGGTTCTTCCAGATGATGATGAGTGTATATGTTTGACATCATGAGAGGATTCATACCTAAATGAGGGTCATATCATATCTCCTTTCTGCGAAGGCATCTATATCATCTCTCTTCTCCTCCAGAAGGTCAATCCTTGAGGGACAGTGATTTTGATTGTGACAATGTTTTGAGCAGAGTCTGCAGTATCCAAATAACCTCTCATTGCAAAGAGAGACCATGTTCTCCTCCCCTCTATGAAACACCACCAAAGTCTCAAAGAACAAGTTTGAAAGTTATCGAACGTAACATGGACCTCATCCTCATCCAGATTGATCTCTAGAACCTTTCCTAAGGCCTTCCCAATACACTCAAAAGCGGGAGCGGCCCAAAAAGGCAATGGGACACCAAGAACTCGTACCCAAAACTTATAGCTGAAGGATAGATCTTGTCAACTATGAATTCTCAGCGGACCAGAGAAACCATCCAATAGTCAAAATGGTGCGAGTGCATCCTCAGAACCTCAACGACGTGTTCCTTTTGTTGGAAAATTGAATTGGAAACCTCTCCAATCCCAAGTCTATGCCCACCACTCTGTCTTCAACTTTCCAAATCTTTGGCAGCATAATCAGAAGACCCTTCATATCCTGTTGGCTTGGGTTCATACACCTGCCAATCAAAGTGGTTGCATAACCCTCAATCAGCTCTGAGTTATCAAACTGAAGAACATAAATCTTCATGTGGTTGAATCCTCCTTATTACCTCGTTCCCCCATTCCTTTCCCACAAGTCTACCTTGCATCATTGTTACAAAACAAATAGAGCCCAAGAATATTGCTTTAAGAATAATGAAAAAGCATAAGAGAGAAATTGATGTTGTGGTGATTTGGTGTGGTTCTCTATTCCTTCTTATATAGGTCCAGTTGAATCCCTACTCTTTGGAAACAATATCCCTCTGTGATTGATATCTTTGATCAACCTTCCTAAAGTATTTTTAACTGATTTTCCATTAACTTCGAATATACTGAGCCAATCTTTTTTATTAAACCACCACATCTTTGTTTCCACTCCCAAAGATTAATCGTTGTAAATGATTAGATACTGTTGTGACTCCCTTCCAAACATTCCCAAAAACTCAATAATACACCTAAATGTTGTTCTTCTTTTGATCATTCATTCCCTATTGTCGTTAATGTGATGTATCATACCCAATCGATTGCTTTTCTTAGCAACATAGATACTCCATATATATCTCCTATCAAACCAGGAAATCATCACCCAACCATATTGATCTTTCTGGATCCTAATTCCATTTTCAATCTTTTTGATAGCCATAATCTGAATCTCCAAACAGATCTCGTCATTACACCCTTAACACTAGAATTAGGCCTGGGCAAAAAACCCGGACCCGAAGAACCGAACCGGAACCAAACCGAAATACCCGAAACCGGAACCGAACTGAAACCCTTAAATATCCGAATGGTTCCTAGATTTATATAACCGAAATAACCGAACCAAACCAGAACCGAACCGAGAACCGAATGGGTACCCGAACATATAAAAATATTAATTATATATACATATAATATAACTAAATATATATATATATATTTATAATTTTAAAATCTATTAAAAGTATCTAAAATATTTTTTTTAAGTAATTATTGTAAAGTATCCAAACTATCCGAAAGTATCCAAACTATCCGAAAATATTCAGATATTTTTATCCAAAATTATCCGAAGTAACCGAAAATATTTAAATTTTTATCTAAATTATTTTAATTATTTGATATTTTATTCAAAAAAATTCAATATTTAACATGAATTACCCGAACTACCCGAAATAACCGAACCGCAACCGCAACCGAATGAGAACCGAACTTTTTCCGGGTATTTACCGGTTCTTAACTTTACTATCCGAACCGAACCGAACCCGAAAGTACCCGAACCGAAACCGAACCGAAAATAGTCAAGTATCCGATGGATACTCTAACCCCCTACCCGAACTACCCGATACCCGAATTACCCGAACCGATACCCGAAATGCGCAGGTCTAACTAGAATAGGATCGCAAACCTTGATGATTTGAAAACATAGATCCATTTTCAATCAAGTCACCACGGAGAATCAAATATCCCCGATACTCCCAAATATTTTTCCTAGTCACATCAAGGCATGTGAATCTTCCATGAGAGCCTTTGATTTCCTTTCATATCCCCTTCTCCTTCCAGATCTCCGATTTTGCAGACCATATTGTTCCTGCTTTCCGCTTTCCCCAGTTAACCCTAGAACACCGAAACGTTCCCGGACCTTCTTGAATGAGACCCACCGAATAAAAACCTTCTCGATTCCATCTTCGATCCCCAAATTATCGTCTTGCCATCATTAATTTTAAACCCTAGAAATTACACACGCTGTCACCGTCTATAAATGATTATTGTTTAGAAAAAAAGATATAGACAATGCTTCACTCCAACGTCAATTTTCTTCATTAATAACATTTTTAATATTAAAAAGCTCGCGGACTGATTCCACGTGATCCCAGAACATGAATGGACTTCACGGGCAGAACTTAATGGACGCGGACGTACCCGTTTGACATCCCTAGCTGGCTAGTTGCAAGAAAGCTTTATTTTCCCTTTGCTTCCTATAAAGTTAAAGTAACATTTTTTTTCTTTGGGTCAAAATAGTTCGTGAAAAACTGCATAACTGCAAAATAATTTTTTAAAAAACTGCAAAAAATTAACTCTCATTCATCATTTACATTTGCATAATTTTAGGCGAAAAACATTAAAAACCCCAAATGACTGAAAATTGCATAATTGTAAAAAAAAATTTGGATATTTGGTTAATCTGAATTGGTTGGTCTAAATAATCGGTCATTCGCAAAAAACTAGTGATCACTTTAGTCTTTTTATTTGGTTTGGCTCGGTTAGTTTGGTTGGCTTTGAGACAAATATAAAATAAAATATTAGATGTCCCCCCAAAAATTAAAATACAAAAACATTGTGGATTTGAGTTTTTTCAAAACTTAAATTGGTTAGTGTGATTCGATTTGGGTAGTTTGGTTAAGTTTAGTTCAGTTCGGTTAACAAACAATACAAGATAATGTAAATTGGTTTTAAAAGATGTATGAACTAACTGAATAATCGATTTGGTTTGTTCGTTCCGTTTGGTTATAACTTTTTGGAAAATACAATGGTGAATTCTTCTTTTTTGACCTGAAATTTTACAAAGGTGTTCTTGAGTTCTCATTTTGGAGTTTTACGGTGAGATCTTCATTTAGTTATCGGAGTCTCTGTGAATTTAAAGTCGTTTGTAATTGCATATTTATGGGTTATTGTATTTCTTTCATATTATGTTTCTATTTTGTTGGAGATTACTCTTTAAAATGTTAGTCTCTAGGTCTATTTTAGTGGAATATATAGAACTTGACTGTTCTTATATTCATTTATATAGTGGATTTTGAGTGGAATACAGTCCCGTAAATTTTCTTTCTCAAAGTTTTTTACGTGAAAATTAATGATCTCAATTACTTTCATTTTTGATTGTTGCTTCGATTATGCATATCTTTTTCTCCCAAGTACACACAAATTTTCGATGTGCCGTTGTTAGGTGTTGTTTTCTACAAAAGTAACTACTGTAGAAATTCTATAAACTACAACCAAAACATAAAATTCTATAACTACAACCAAAACATAAATATTCTACAATACCAAAGTTGTAGTTACAATCCAACCAATCATTCATCATATATATTTCTAATCACTTATACCAATAGTTTTTTTTTTTGCACTTCATTACACAATGAAGGAAACGATTGATACAATAGTTAAAACAAGAAATTTTCACAAATTAATTCGATTCGTTTAGATGTAAAAGTATTTAGATATTTGGAGGCATTTGTTCTTGTTTATTGCGCGAAGGAGCTATCTTAGGATCTAACACATGGAAGACACACAAAACAAAGCCATGGATCTATTTGACTTTCTCCAAGTTGGAAAAAATATATAGGAAATCATTTTGGCCGGTGCATTATAAATTATGCATACCTTCACGGGAATCCTAATTACTCGATGGAAACTTTAAGATAATATCACAACAATAACAAACCCTATTTCAAAATATATAAAAAAATGGCATCCACTTCTGCTTTAAGTTCCGACATTTTTTATTTTTATAATAAATCCCTAACATAATTTGTTAACATCAGAACAATAAAGATGGCTGAATTATCCTCTTCAGAAAGTTATATTATATGTGATTATTTCTAAGTAAAGATTGTTTATTTTTATATCTAGATGAATCATATACGAATTTGAAAAAGTCTTGTGTTAATTAGTATTATGAATCGTTTCATTTTTCCAAGAAAAAAAAAACAATTTGTATGTTATTAAAAACACATATAATGAGTGATTGGCTAGGTTGTACCTGAAAATTTTAGTGTTGTATAGATGTTTTGATTGCAGCTGTAGAATTTCAGCTGTAACCATGAATGGCAATGAGACCGGTATGGAGAAACACGAGACAATACTTGCATTTATCACACTATATATAAAATAAAATCATTTTCCCTTTTTCTTCTACACTATGATCATGTGTTAAAAATATTTTCAATGTAGAATGATTATGTAACTTTTTACAAAAATTTAACATACTCATAAATATTTTAAAAATGCTATTCCAGATGTTGAATATTTTTCTTTTATTTCTTGGTTGAAAAATATAGTTTGATGTTTGTAGAATAATTTTTCATCAAACATAAAATAATAAATATGTAATAGGATTCCAGTGTATATATAAAATTACAAAATAATATATTACATTATATCTTTAGGTCAGAAATATAGCTTGATGTGTGTAATTCATATTGTTTCATGTATCGCATACATCTGTATTAGAGTTTATGAGTTTTTTCTATAAAAAAATAACACTAAACAAGTTGATGTTTTTTCAAAATATATGGTAGCATTTTTTTTGTGAGATTAATTTTGGTGTATGTTCGTTCGGTGTCATATTTTAAAGAAAACATATGTTTTTAGTGTTTTAACAATGAGAAAAAATATTTTACGAAAATATAGAGTGTGATAAATATTTATTTTAAATACATTAATTTTATATCAAGCATTGGAAAAAATTTCCAAGTCAGCATGGAGCGCTAGAAAGCATTGTTTCAGACTGTGATTTGCGGTTCACATATGAATTGGAAGGATCTACATAAACAATTTGAGACAAAGGTGCACGTGAGCACGGTTTACCATACGCATAATGGTGGTCAATCTAAGCAAAAAAACAGTGGAGTTTTCGACTAACGGAATCTGAATATTCATCTAAGTTACCTAAAATCAATGGATTGATCGAGGAAATAAGGTACAAGAATATTCAGTCAGTTTGGTTTACTTTCGAGCTTAAATAAGCAAGACTGTTTTTCTGGGGGGGGGGGGGGGGGTTAGATAAGCATTTATTTTGACCAACCAAAATTTATGACAGATTCAGACAATATGTGTCGGCTTCAAACAAGGTAGGTGACCAGTTTATCCAGTCATTCTGATTATCCATGTGTTTTATTAATAATATGTGTGTTTATATTGGTAAGAGAGATTATTTGAGCTAAATTCTTAATAAAATAAGCATACATGGTTGTTTGGGCGCTTGGACACGTGGAGTGGGATTATATGACAATTTTAGGCGGTTTCAGGATAGTTTTCACAAAATAATCCACATAAATCATTATAAGGATGGACAATATGCATCACTCCGTTTTTTCTCAAAAAAAAACTCATAAATAAACAACGAGAGAATACCAAAGATAACTACTGGAAATTATGGGAATTCGAGTGATGGCTTTAGGGTGATAAAGTTTGTATATTGGTGACCAATTTTGTGGGGGAAATCATTCGAGTCTGGGTGATTATTGATGTAGGGATTAACCCTCTCATCAATAACTCAGCTCTAGTCGAGATTAGGCCCGTCCGATCTACTCTTAGGCCGGCTTTCGGGCTGTGCTAAATTATAAGTCCAATATGCATTAAGTATTCCTTATACTTCGCCGCCACCGACCCTTAATAGATAAGGTCCATGAGCCTAGAATACCAACTATACATCCATATATAATGAAGAATCCTCTTCTCCGGAAGGGGAACTGCGATTAAGAGGTTGGATGTATGTTTCCAACTCTCTTTTTAGTTTAAATAATGTTCGGTACCCCGAACGACGTGTATTCTCACTTAAATGATTAATAAAGAACTTCTGGATCCCATTTTATGAACTCTCTTATTTTACTTACTTAGAATAAGATCATCTTGCTAATTCACACATAAACATTTGGCGCCCACCGTGAAGCTATCTAGAAGTTCTTTAAAGGTCACCAAAACCACCTGAAAATCAGAGAAGATGGTTGAAATAACCGATCTGAAACCGAGATTGGAGTACCGATCATTCCACACGATCCCACAGAGAGGAAAAATACGATGAATATCGCGTTGAATCCATCTGATTCAGTAATTCAACAGCAGGAGCTCTCATCCCCTTCCTCTAGAACGACTGCTGATGACGATGCTTTAGCCACACTAGCTCCAGGAGAGTCTCGGCCTCTGCACCATGAACCAATTAATCATGAACGGGCTAGCTCGGAAGTGAATCTTGGCAAGCAGGTTTGTGGCACCCTTCCTCCCCCACCAGAAAGGAGCTCGGATACTATTTTTGCTCCAATGATGTCAATTCCAGAAGTGAAAAAAAAATCTAAAAATAGTACTCGGAGGGTGAGATCGAGCGGTTAAACCGAAAGATGGAGGAATCTGATCTCTCAACAGCAGGAGGTCAATAAGATGTTGATCAATCAAATTGCTGAAATCTCTTAAGAGGTCAGCCTATCATGGTTCATGCAGAACAATGGTTCTTCGAGTTTTGAGAGAGACAAAAGCCCGAAGACGCTTCACGCCGGATTCAACGCTCGTCCATAAGCATGGATCATCCTCAAAGGAACTCTATCTCTAGTTCAAGGAGGGTGACTGTTGAATAGCAGTCTTTACCAAGGACTCTTAATGATCACTGATGACTACCAAAACAATGATCCAATCCATATTCTGGAGGACGTCGATCGTCCACAAATCAAATTATGAAGAGCATAGCCCCTTGACGGAGGGTGTTATTCTTGTAAAGGTGACAATGATAAGCTACGCCTCCCAACCTATGATGGCACAAACGACCCGTCTATTTTCATCTGAGCGTTCAATGTAAAGGTTGGTCGAGCTGACATTGGGAGACAAACTGAGGATTAAGGACAGTGTCAGCTGTTTGTTGAAAGGAAATCAAACAGAGAACTAGGGAATCTCTCACAGATTTCATGAAGAGATTTAAGGACGTTAACTCCAAGATTCGGATCTCGGATACTCTGGCGATTGATGCCCTAACAAATGAAACTAGGGATGACACAAGATTATGGAGTGAACTCGCTTCCAAGAGACCCCATTCAATGAACGACAGTTTCATACTTAGCCGTCGCTGACCCTTAATACGACCCTTAATATATAATATAAGGAATGATCTCTATGAGGTCTCCTAAATCTAAGGAAATAAGGCGTATTTACTTTCTTTCGATAAGGAGGCCCATAAGCCTAGAAAACCGACTATACATCAATATATAATGAAGACCCCCCCCCCCTTCTCTGAAAAAGGTATCCTTGACTAACAAGAAGAACCAGGAAGAGCTCGGACGTTTGTTGCCGACCTTCTCTCTTTTTAGTTTGAACAATGTTCAGTATCCTGAACATTGTGTATTCTCTTGTGAACAATTAATTAAGAACTTTTAGATCCCGTTTTTCGAACTCTCTTATTTAACTAGCTTGGAAGAATACAGTGTTGATAATTCACAAATCAACAATGATCATTTCAAGTTCTAACGACAAGAGGCGTCATAAACCTTATCTCACCAAATCCAAATCTCTAAGGTTAGTGTGTGACTGTGTCTTAAGTATAATCCGCTGTCTTTCTTAGGTTTGTTTTATCTATTCTTACTTGTAATTATTCATTGATCGGATGGCTCTCTCTTGATGGTTGATCGGATTTACTAGGTAAAACTGCTTGATCATGATTAACGAGTAAATGTCTGGTTAAACTGATTGTTCTGAATTGCTCATTATGATTTTACATTGGCTTAGTGAGACGAGATGACCGAACTCATTTGAATTTAATATTTACGCTCTTAAGTGATAACATAAAAAAGAAACAAACATAAAACCTAATCAAAGCACCTAGGGTCTGGTTAACAATGTAATAGCTTATTCGCAAGATGGTCATTGTACTATAAGGTGTTTATTTAAGTCAAGTTATATGATTTAGCGTGAAAATGCTAAGTTAAACTCGAACTGGGTTAGGGTGTTTCAATCCCCTTGATATTATTTAAGAATTGATTTGCCATGTGTCATCATCACATTCATTTTGAAAGAAAAAGGATGACATTGTTTAGTATAAAATGTGACATGGTTCTCATCTTATTAGGTCATGCACAATGTCATTTATGAAGTTTACACTTTTGGTAATGTCATTTATGAAATTTATATTTTTTGTAAGATTCTTAAAATATAAAAATCACTTATGTATATTAACATTAGTAAATTTTTTAATTAATAACATAAAAATAAATATAAAAAAGAGTTTCACATTAAATTTAGAAAATTTTAATAATTTTTTTTGTAGATAGTTATACTTTATATAAATAATTAAATTTGTAAGTTGTACTTTAACTCCAAGTAAAATAAAATGATCATATTTCCAAATTATTAATTTATTTCTTGTATAATAAATATTTAATACGTTCGTTCAGAGAATAAAATTCGATTCACCAAATTAATTCGTAAATTAGTTGTTTTAATTTAATTTATTTTAACTTATATAAATTAATAAGTTAATTTAATTTATAATAAACTTAACTAAATCTGAAAATATAAATTAAATTTGTTAAGATATAAACATCACTTATGTGTATTATCATTAATAAAACTTTTAATTATTAATATTTTTTGTGATAATTATACTGTTATCATAAATAATTAAAATTTTAAGTTGTACTTTAACTCTATGTAAAGAATGATTGTGTTTTCAAAATACTAATTTATGTTATTGTATAATCAATATAAAATAAGTTCGTTCGACAAATGTCATTCTATTCACCGAATTAAATAGTAAATTGGTTGTTATTATTTTAACTTATAATAACTAAAATAAATTAATAAATAAATTTAATTTATAATAAACTTAACTAAATCAGAAAATATAAATTAAATTTTTTTAAATTAAATAAAAATATTAAAATAATTATTATAATTTTTTCACACTGATAAAAGTAAAATTTAAAACATTACTAAAATATGTATTAAACTAAAGTTTAATAAATAACTAGATTTTGACACATTTATTCGGACACATTTATGAATTTTTATATGAGATGTGTATAGGCTCGAACACATTTATTCGGAAATACGAACCGAACTGTACCAAGCTAAAAAACTAAAATTGAATAAAATTTCATAAATAATCGAACATATCATGTATTTCTGAAACATGATACTTACAAATATTAAGTATATTCAATTTATAAATAACTAAACATCCTAAAACACTCTTTATAAACTTAATTACCGGGGGAAAAAAATTATCCAAAAAAATTATTCAAAATATTAAAAAAAATATTTGAATTATATTATACTTTTATCTGAACAATCTGAATTACCTGATATTTAAACTGAAAGCCCTAAATTATGCGATATTTTTTATCTGAAAACCAGAATCAAACCAGACTTGAGTTGGACCAAATTTGATTTTTGCATATTAATCAGTTCCTAACTTTTCTACTGAACCGGACCAAAATTCAAAATAACCCAACTAAAATCAGACCAGATTTTGTAAATAATTGAACGATTCCTAAATTTCTAGAATCAAAACACCAAAAACCAAAATACTCGTACCGAAACATAATGATGAGGACTAGTGTATATACATTTAAATAATGCTAAAAAAATCATTCTTTTTTACAAATTATTTAACTCTTTTTAGTAAGGGTACATATATGGTTTATAGATGAAATAAGATATAAGCATTGTTTTATATCATTTCTGGACCCGTGGTCAAATCGTAAACCCAATTGCCGTATATAATTAAGACTGACTTATTTTTTTCATGTAGAATTCTATTAGAGATTCTACCAATTGTTTCCACAAAATTCAGACTTAATCAAAACCTATTAATTAAAGTTCTGACTAAATCCATACACCCTCTATTAACCCGTGAACCAACACAGGTAAATCCGGCAAGAATCCATAAAATCTTATAATATTTTTTGAAAAAAACTGATTAACCTTCTCATGTAATTTTTAGGTATATTTTTGAAAATTGACATTTTCACTAAAGAAAAAAACATAAATGTTTATGTTTCAATAGTATAGATATTGTTATACAAGGTTAACTATTAAGTGTTTCTATATATTAAAATTTAGAAAAAAAATATTGTATGTGGTATTTAAAACATTAATTGTTTTTGAAATTCGATGTTTAAATTATTGATGAGAAAGATCATGTTTTTTTGTATGACTTGTATATGTAAAACTGTTTTGGTATGTGAGGTAATATTTTCATAAATTATGTTAAATATAAGAATGTTGTTGTACGATTTTTTCAATTTTTATTAGGAATAATTAAAGTTGAACATGTGTATTTTGTGATATTTTTTTTTATATGGGTGATGACTGATGACATAGATATAGATATGGATACATTTTGTCATATGTTAGAGAACCATCTTAAGTGATAAAATATTAAAATGTATGGATCGTTTGTTATTAGTTATTTCTTTCATATATTATGTTAAATAAATAAATGTTGTTGTATGACTGTTTTAACGTTGATTAGTAATAAGGTCAACATATGTATTTTGTCTTCTTTTGGGTCATATGTGTATCTAAGGGGAGCTGTAACTTAATTATCATGTGTCTTACTTAAATTAAGAATAATGATCGATTAAAAACAAAAAGAGTAGTGATCGGTTAAATTTATCTAAGGGTCCCACAAATTGTGTTGCTAATAGAGATTATTTACAATATTTGGTTAATAATAATAGGTTTCATTAAAAATGAAAGGGTGCAGTAACCTTGTATAAATATATTTTTTAAGAATATTTCCCTTTTAATAGTATAAATTATACTTTTTAAAAGCTATTATTATTACGCATGGCCCATAAACTTCCTAGTTACACCGGTAACAAGATATCAATAACTTAGAATCGTTTGTGTAACCCTAAGCCTCTGATTAATTTTCTTTATTAAGGCCTTGAGATTGCATTGGCATTCCAACACCTGATTCGATCCCCAGTCGCCAAACAGTTTTTCATGGCTAACCAAAGCATAAAAGAAAATTTCAGAGTGGCATGAGGGAACAAAACTCCTTAGGTCTTGATTCTCTGATTTGTTCCAACGTCTTCGTAGCCACAAAGACCTCCCCAACTTCTTCTCAGGCCTCGCCATTTTCGATATGGAAATATCCACATTTTGAAATAACAGAAGATGCCAATACAAAGTGATGCCGATTTTAGGGATGATTAAAGATATAAATATACACTTATATCCTTAGGGTTAATTATTCTAAATTTAGGGTTTAGAGTTAAGGGGTGGAGTTTTGGGGTTAAGGTTTCAAATTTTAAAAAGTAAAAAAAAAATTAAATTAAATTTTTCAAAATAAAAAATAAGCTATTTTGATCATTTTTTTCTTTAAATGTTATTTTGTGACAAAAACTTAAAATAATGCTATTTAAGAGAATTGCCCTTAACAAATGATAATTGATCATATATATATATATATATATATTTTATATAAAAAAAAAAATCATTTTTTATTGCAACTTACACATGACCTGCTGTATATATTACGTCTGTTCCTATTAATCAACATAAAATAAGACCAACATGCATGAGCTCACATTTTCTATAAACCCTTGTCAAGTTTCTTAAACCATCACAAAGACAAATCTCACAAACAAACAATCTTTCTCTAAAACAGTTAACATTTTCTCCTCTTCAAGATGGCTTCCAAAACTCTTGCCATTGTTCTCCTCTTCAACATAATCTTCTTCACTGCAGTTAACGCTACAGGTTGTCCCAATGGCGGAAATTTAGTTACGGTGTGTGCAGATTTGTTGAATGGAGTGGTCAAGGTTTCTCTGCCCGCAGGAACCGAATGTGGATCTATGGTACTTCATGCCTTGAAAACATTCTGGTTTACAACACTTTCTTTGATAAACATGCTGAGCCTTGGTTAAGTAATTCTCAGTTTGAACTTGATCTTTTGTATTCTGAATCTGAGAAAGTTGTGCATGTTTTGAAGTTGTTCTTTAGGAACTATGCTATCTTGTGCATTGATTCCATTCTGGTGTACAACACTTATTTTGATATGCATCATGAATGTCTGAAAGTTATGCTCCATGTTCTGAGAAAAGAACGTTTGGTTTATGATCTAAAACAGAACATGTATTGCACTTATAACACTGGATCTCTAGGCTTTGTTTTTAGTATCCAGGAACAGCAGCATCAGTCACAGAAGAGGGCAAGTAACAAGGACAGAAACAATGCTTATCAGTCTAAGATATGCAGTTGGAAGTACTTGATAAAAATGGTTTCAACACTCCAAGGAAGTTTCTCTCTGAAACTTTACTTTCCTGTTGTTTACATGTTTCTTTTCTTAAGCCTTTGTATTGTGTCTAATCTGTTTCCTTTTAATGTAGGAGATAAAGATTTGAGGATAAATCTTTTAAAAGGAAGAGGGGATGATGCAACCATGACTGAACCATTAACTGGAAATGAGCTGAATGAGAGTGACACTGAAGAGGAGGTAGATGAATTGAACCAGATTGATGCTCAAGGAATGATGGGCTTAGGAAGAGATGATAAATTTCGACCCAATCTTTCTCATGGGTCAGATATATCCTACTCAGCCCAAAACAATCAAGACAAATATCCATTCTTTTTGTCTAAGGGTCCAATTACTAGTTCACAAACCAAAAGGCTGAAGAAATCAATTGCTACTTTGGTTTACTCTGAACCAGGCCCAAATCAAGTTGCAAATCAAGCCAAACCAAGCCAACTCTTCACTTATTCAGTCTTTGGACTTGAATAAAATATTTTCCCTTTTATTTTTATTATTTTCGAAATTCTATGTCTTTTGGACCTTCCATTTGTTGTTTTGCTATTAATACTCTCTTTGGTGTTTCAGAAACATTATTCACCTTTTTTATCAAAATTCTCTCTAAACTTTATGAATCCTTTATTCATCATATGAACATTGATTGCTAAGGAGTTCATTCTCCAATTGCATCTTGTTTGTGATCGGAATCAAAGTTCATTCTCTTGATCACTAACACATCTATACAAGATTTGATCAGTCCATAGATCATTTCTGAAGATCATCCAATCAACCCATTCATCATCATCAATCAACCCATCCATCATCATCAAAATCAACCCATATCTCTCTCAAACCATCAGATCATCCTTTATAGAATCAGGAACAAAAAAGATCTTTTCACAAGGGATTCATCACTGGGTTAGGCTGTTTCAATCCCCGTGATATTATTTAAGAATTGATTTGCCACGTGTCATCACCACATTGATTTTGAAAGAAAAATGATGACATTGTTTAGTATAAAATGTGACATGGTTCTCATCTTATTAGGTCATGCACAATGTCATTTATGAAGTCTACACTTTTGGTAATCTCATTGATAAAATTTACATTTTTTGTAAGATTCTTAAAATATAAAAATCAGTAATGTATATTATCATTAGTAAAAAAATTAATTAATAACATAACTATAAATATAAAAAGAGTTTCGCGTCAACTTTAGAAATTTTAATAATTTTTTTTTGTAGATAGTTATACTTTTATCATAAATAGTTAAATTTGTAAGTTGTACTTTAACTCCAAATAAAATAACATGATCATGTTTCCAAATTATTAATTTATTTTCTTGTATAATGAATATTTAATACGTTCATTCAGCAAATAATATTTGAGTAACCGAAGTAATTCATAAATTAGTTGTTATTAATTATTTTATTTTAACTTATATAAATTATTAATTTAATTTAATTTATAATAAACTTAACTAAATCTAAAAATATAAATTAAATTTGTTAAGATATAAACATCACTTATGGGTATTATCATTAATAAAACTTTTAATTAATAATATAACTATAAATATAAAAAGAGTTTCACATCATCTTTAAATTTTTATTGTGATAATTATACTTTTATCAAAAATAATTAAAATTTTAAGTTATACTTTAACTCTGTGTAAAAAATATCGTGTTTTCAAAGTACTAATTTATGTTCTTGTATAATCAATATAAAATATGTTCGTTCAGCAAATGTAACTCTATTATCCGAATTAATTAGTAAAATGGTTGTTATTACTTTAACTTATTTTAAATAAATAAATTAATAAATAAATTTAATTTATAATAAATTTAATTAAATCTGAAAATATAAATAAAAATATTTTAAAATAAATAAAAAATATTAAAATTAATATTATATTTTTTTCATACTGATCAAAGTAAAATATAAAATATTACTAAAATATGTATTAAACTAAATTTTAATAAATAATTATAATTTTAAAAATCCATTATTATTGCGCATGGCGCATAAACTTCCTAGTTGCACCGGTAATGAGATATCAATAACTTAGAATTGTTTGTGTAACCCTAAGCCTCTGATTAATTTTCTTTATTAAGGCCTTGAGATTGCATTGACATTCCAACACCTGATTCGATCCCCAGTCGTCAAACAGTTTTTTCATGGCTAACCAAAGCATAAAAGAAAATTTCAGAGTGGCACAAAACTCCTTAGGCCTTGATTC